>JAFJTQ020000012.1:0-208585 GCA_022559915.2 Septoria petroselini | reverse complement strand
CCCCCACCTCGCCCCCCGCGGCCCCCCCCCCCCCCCCCCCCCCCCCCCCCCCCCCCCCCCCCCCCCCCCCCCCCCCCCCACCAGGACCGCGTCTTCCGAGTGTGTCCAAGACAGCGCGGCAACCCGGCTACTCGATCCGGAAGCTCGATTTTCGAACAGCGTGGACTCCGATTCTGCACAGCGCGCCTTGTCTGGTAGCGAGCCGGGCAGCTGTCAACCTTCTGCACCTCAACCGCCAACCAGACACTGTCAGAGACTGGGCGGCTGGCTGGCTGGCAGTTGTGGTCTCACTGACAGTGTGTGTGTGTGCGTGTGTGCGTGTGCGTGCGTGCTCACCACTTTCTACTGTCCTTCTACGTCTCGAGTCCGTCCGCTTGCATTACTCTCCAAAGGTGCAGGGAAGAGGTCTGTGGCTCTGTCTGCTGCCTCCGATCAATCCAAAGGCACCTGCTCTTGCCGCCATCACAGGAGTCGAACCTGCAAGGCCCACGGTGGGACCTGCCTGCTGCCCCTCCATTCATCAACAAAATCTCCAAAAGCCATTCTGGACGCCACAGTCTGGTACGCTCCCACCACTTGCATAGACCACTGAGACCTGCATTATTCCCCAATCGAGTATCGTGCCCCATCACGCTGCCACTGCTCTCAAACCGGACATCGAGTTCCAGAGCCGCCTGGTCGATCCTACGGGGAGACGGGTATATCCCTCTGGACGCGCTTGCATCGGGAGCTCATTGTACACTCCGTTGTCACCTTCAGGTACAGCAACGGCGCCTGATCGAGGAGTCCAAGACGCTGGAACACGACAATCTAGGAATCGAGCAGCCGACTTGCGACGACTTGCCCCATTCCGCATTCTGTCGACACGCACGGGAAAGCACGGGAGAAGCCCATTTAGTCGCAGATTATTGCGCAACGACCGTTGCAGGAGGAGCAGGAGCCACTTTCCTGAGGTGGTCCCCAGAGCTCCATAGTGTGGTTGAGCGATTGTACAATAACTGGACACTTCACGGTCGACATCTCAATCTCCATGTCGAGCGGCACGAACCAGAAACCTTCACCTTGTCGAAACTTCTGCTACCTGGCATTCTGCTGACTGGATCTTATTTCTGGAGGAACTGGACGGACAGACTTTGCTTACTTAGACTATACCTGACTGTCATCACAACTGTCACTGGCCGTGGCTGTCGCAAGCTTTGGGCATACCAGGCTTCGTTCTCGGTCTCCTCTTTGCAGCCACCTGACGTGCCCGGATTTTATCGGTCGGGGTCAACTTCAGCCCAACGTACCAGCTGTGGTCAACATTTTCAGTAACGCTCTGTGCTTTATCAGAAAGCATCTTTGCCTGGTTCTCTTTCTCACAAGAACCACGGCGTTATTCTGCCTGGAATCGTTGCTGGCCGACCTTTGATCAGGCTCGGCGGAACACAACATGATGGCGCGGGATCAGGTACGGCTGGAGGTCCGACAAGAACCAAAGCGAGCACAAGTTGTTCAAGAGAACAATCCCAAGAACCGCAAGCCCATTGACCCTCCACCGATTATCGAGCTCAAATACAATGATCGTGACGATCCGACCAATGCGCAATGGCTCGTCAGTCCACGGACATTCATGATGGTCACTCTGATCTCGACAAAGGATGAACACGAACTAGCTCCTGGGAAGCTGCTGATCGGACAAACGGTCTCTTCGTTGCATAGACTGAAGGACATCAACAACAAGGATGGAGGCTTCTTCGTCTTTGGCGACATTTCCGCGAAGAAGCTCGGTCAATACAAGTTGAGGTTCAGCTTGTTCGACACGAACAAGTTAGTGCACACACCGCGGCTCACACTGTTTTGACATGGTAGCTAATAGTCACAGGGATACCGAAGAAGTGGTGTTCTTGGCCTCAATCGACTCCACCGACTTCCCCGTCGTGGCTCAAAGGGACTTCGGCAGCATGTCAGAGTCAACCCATTTGACCCGTACCTTTTCGGATCAAGGTGTGAAGCTCCGAGTACGCAAAGACAACCGCGCGATATCGAGCATCAGCGGCCAGAAGCGCTCGTACAACGCGTCCCCTCCCGACACGACTTCGCCCCCAATCCATCCCAGCATGCACCCAAGTGCTGTGCCGGACTACCATTACAGCGCAGCGCAGGCCCCGGCCGTGAAGCGACAACGATCATCTAGCGAGTACGACAACTCTTCAATGTACCAAACCACTGCCATACCCGACACGCCGAACTCAAGCTACACCATACCTAGCAGCACACGTTACCCTATGAACCACAACGACTACCAGCGAGGCTACAACAACTATACGCAGTATTCCCCAGGCGCAGTGAGTCTGCCGAGTCGCTCGATGCAAATGCAGTCCGCTGGATGGCAAGTCATGCAGCAAAACAGCGCTCTGCCGTCGCCCACTCCAAGTGTGAGCGGTCAGCAGCAGAGCACATACCCGGCGACGACTAGTCAACAGTCGACAATATTCGGTGATCCGGGGGGTGTCAGCTCAATCCCACGGGGGTCTTACCCTGCAAGCTCCTATCCATATCCGCAACAAGCACAGTATGCGGCTCATTCAGGCTCGGATGGTCACCAATATCCGGATCTCCAGATGCCATCGGATACTTCTGCGCAAAACAATCCGTATGGTGCCGCATTTCTGCAATCAGCGAGCCTTTACGGCACGGAAGCGAGCGAAGCATCGGCGGCATACGCTTACGCAGATTCACAACCTCGCGGATTCTAGAGGGCCAGAGATGATTTGCAGGCACTCGTGGGGCATGGCGAGGCGCTTACTCTGCAGGAACGCCTCGAGCTCGAAGTTCTGGACGCTGAGACAAACTCCACATATTGGAGCGAATAGTAAGATACCGCGTCCCGCTCGGCCATACATGGCACTGTACGGGCGTCGCATGATATCGGACTGGAAGGATTGATCGGCGAGTGTGGCCGGGCGCCCCGACAAATCACTACACTTCGTGCGCAGTCGCCTCGCCCCCCAGTAGTGAAGGCGCTTTCAGCCAAAGCGGAGGCAAATTTTTGAACTTGTTTAGTGTTGGAGAAGAGCGAGGCGTTGGCGGCACGACTGATTTCGCATGAGGCACGGACATCCACGATTGTACGACAGGTTGTACGGTCGACAGAACGTCCTGCAAGATTTCTACTACGCGTGTATATATAGGATTCTCCAAAATCGACATCAACTCGACTGCTTATTCGACAGACAACATTTCCGTGACTCGGACGGCCTCTCAGAATTGCCTGTCTCCACCGAGGTCGGTGCATTTTACTACAAATGTGGGTGCATCATCATTGTGATCCTATGTCGTGTTAGACTTTCGCTTACTTGGAAGGGTTTCAGGATTGCGCAAGGCGTGCATACGGTGCATTGGAGCTTGCTTCCGCCAACAGGATTCATCGTCGCTCTGTTCCGTGTGAGATGAAAAAGCTCGATGCCAGTGTGCCAGGCACGTCATGTGCGTGCGTTTTGCTGGTTAATAGTCCCGAGGTGAAGGCAAAGGAGCATTATGGACATGCAACCTGCATCCGTTCCGACGCTTCGGAGTCGAGCAAGCGATAGCGGGCACTGGTGACTTTGTCTGCATCTGCCAGGTGACGTCCCGTGCCAACCACATCGATCTGCGAACAGAGTTTGCGTTTGTGGCAATTGACTTTGCGCGCTGGGCCAGGAAGAGAGTGGAAGCGGACTCCCCGACAGCCCAGCCGAGTGTGCGCAGACAACGTCAGACACGAGTTGTTGAACACAATTCTCAAGCCAAGCATAGCTACAGCCTCTAGTCACGATGGTGTCTCTTCGCATACATCACTAGCACGTCGTGACTATCGGAGAGCGAACGATCCACTACTGGGCCGCGCGCTCTTGATGCCCCTGAAACCTGAGCAACGAGGACGTCGACCAAGCCTTCCCTCCAGACATTGCCAATCAGGAAGTGGAACGAGCTGTCTCGAATATGTGACCGCGGCAGCTAGACGGGTGCTCTGTTATGTATGCAGGAGCTGCGTGAGAAGCGCTCTCATGCATACAGCAGGCTGGGCCGCTGTGGCTGTGTGAAGAAGCGGAGCTTGGTAGACGGCCTGGCCAGATCAACACGACCTCCTAAAGCAGCCACCAAAAGGCTATCGTCACATCACGGCGAGAAGCCCGATACATTGGAAGTGCTGGCAATGCTAGTGGTTTGCTTGGCTGAGGTTAGAAGGGTTTCCCAAGCATGCCCTTGCAGGCGCCTCTGTCGCCAGCTCGTATCACTAGTATCATGCTTCTTTACAAGCTTGGACGCCATGTGAAGAGGCAGAATCTGGCGATGTGGTCCGCCAGTTGCCATTGAAGAAGCAGGAGACATAATAATAGTACGAGAAGCGGTCACAGTGCGAAGCGACACTGGCTAGGGATAATCAGCAGGACTCTGCGCCATGCTTACCTCGACTGCCTGACGAGGCATGTGTGCGCCGTTGTGGGCCTCGAGGGAGGCAATGGTTCCACAAACCATACAGTGCTCACCTGACGGCATCGTTTCGCAAGCTTTGCAGGTACGTATTTGTAGTATCGGCTAGGCTGTTCGCGGCTTGTTGTCGACAGCTTGCGCACATCATGTCATTGTAACCTGGCTGATGGCACGCTGAGTTGTGACCCACACAAGCAACTACTCTGTACGAGTACTCCAATAGCGGAAGCGCCCCATCACTGCCGCGCAGGGTACCAGTTACCAGCCCGCAGCCGTGAGCTCGACACCAAGCAGACACGAAAGACTTTGACATTATTTGCACGGTTGACATTTCATTCCTGGGAATTCGCGCCGTTTGTAGACCGGAGATTCAACCACTGTGCTGCCGGACCTACGGAAGTATGAATGGCCTCCAACCTCACCAAACTCCCAAGTAGTCCTGGGCGCTCACGACAGGCCTGCCAAGAACGCGTCCAAATAATGCTAACGTTGGCCAGAGCAATCAAACAAATCACTCTTCTCTCGACTTTGAAGAAATTTCCAAAGATCATCCTTGATCATCAGTGCATATGCACAGCACTCCACCCGTGATGCACATCAAAACGCTCGAGCACGAAACCAGCTGCATTGCATTTACGAGCCCACAACAACCAAGATTTGCTATTGACCTGAAGAAAGCTTGCCCTTGCATTGTCATGTCTAATCTGCCGCACGCGAGAATCTGCTGGGTCGTCGCGGCTGTCTGCAACCACACCACCTCCCTCCTCAAGCGCGCATGTGACACTTCATCTCTGATGGAACATTGGGTCAGCCAGCCGGTGAAGCACATCCATCCTTTTCTCCCCTTCCCTTCCCTTGCACAAGCGCACCAACCAAGCCACACCCCTACAAATTTCTTCAAATCTCCATCTTGGGTAGGCAGGCAGCAGTCCTCCGGTCACTTCTTGGTTCAATTTAATCAAGAGACTAGTAGGTTCTGTCCTGTTCATCATGTGGATGTGCGGACTGCTCTCCGGGGACGCATGTCGTCGTTGTGGAAACAAACCCACACACGCACTCCACACATGTTCCAACGAGCAAATATGCCCGCCCTGCATGCAAAAAGTAGAAATTTGAAGATTAATGGCCGCTAATTTCACTTGCACTGTGTGCATGCATGCTTTTACTGCAGTCAATGGTGTGTGGTGCACGTTGGGATAAAATGCACTCCACACGCGTGAACGGACGGATATTGTTTGCGCAGAAGCATATCAAAATTGCCGACTGCTTCGCTACTGGGGAAAAATGGATTTCTTGACGACGTGCTCTTGCTCGACAGTCGAGGCCTGATGAGTGGGAGGAGGGTAGGTGCCATCGAGAAATCAATCGTCGAGTTATTAAATTGATGCACGAGAGATCTGTGCTCGGTCTGGCCCTGTTAGCAACACGAAGCATGCACTCTCACATTACCACGTGCTGCTATGATCTTGCTCCGGACTGACACCTCAGTCCGTCCGTTTATGTTTGTCAGCCTCCTGCCTGTGACGAGGATGTTCGGAATGTTTGATGACAGCCAAGAGCCGACGTGCGATGTGCCAAAGACCACCTTGGTCGTTCTCCTTTGATATAATACACACCCCACTTCGCTAGCCATTAGAGTACTTCTGGAGGTATTCTGGTGATACAATAGACGAAGAGAACCCCTATGCGCAGCGCGCTGCATGCACAAACGCATCACAGTTGCTCATCCGCAGATGAGAAAACTTGATCCCAACCAACCTTTAAACCCTGTTCTCAATCGCTCAAAACGCGGCAATCATAGCTATCATACTGCATCAGCACATACCGCCTCTCCTCGTGCTCGTCATTCGTACTGAATCTCTTCTTCTTCCTCGCCAGGGGCATCTGCCTCATCATCGTCCTCCACTTCACCTGGCGCGTCAGCCTCATCGTCCTCGATATCTTCGCCAGCAGCAGCTTCACTGGCAGCCTTGTCTAGCTCTTCTATAGTACGATCCGCCTCTGCCAGAGTGACGCTATCGCCGAGCTTACTTCTGCCACGTCGCAAACTGCTTGGGCCAGCAGCAGGAGTGTCGAGGTTTCGCCTTCCACTTGATGTGGTGCGATTACGGTCTCTTGGCCTCGAAGGACTGTCACCATTGGTCCTGTTATCAGGTCTTCGCCGTCGAGCTGGGGTGCCGTAGGCATTACGATAGCTTGTCCGTCGGGCAGATGGACGCGTTGCGCGCCTTTTGGCAGATTGCGCCGCCATACCGGGAATGGGAGGGAACACTTCGAACCGGGAAGGTGGGATAGGTCCGGCGGAAGTGGGCTGGGATCCGGTGGAGTCGGAATTGGGCGTAGCTTCTCCAGACGCGAGCTGCTGAGATTTCGTGCGTACATGCATGGTGATGACATTGCCGTTCGGTGTTTTACGTGGAGAGCGACGTGATGGCGAGTCCTTGGTCTTCTCGACGACCTTCTCGACAACGAAAGACGCCCGAGGTGTGAGCGTGAGAGGCGGCGGTGTCTTCTTCCGAGACTTTGGCGAGATGTCTGCAACATTCAGCTCCAGAGGTGGCATCTCTGTCGTTGGCGTTGCAACAGCAGTGGCATGTTCGGCGTCGTCTCTTGCTAGTGCTACAGCTTCCTCGTCGGCCTTGAGAGTTTGCTGCATCGCGTCGAGAGGCTGCGCTTGCACATCAGCAATCTCATCTGGGCGAGACGCGACTGTCTGAATTGGCTGGTTCGTCTCTTCGCCCATAGCAAAAAGATTGGTCGGTCTACCCATGATGTACGGCGTCCAGCAGAGATTGTGCGGGCTGATCTTGATGGTAGCCTTCCTCTCGTGCTTGTCGACATACTCTTGCATGTAATCATAATCGAGTCGAAGAGCATACGTTCCTGTGTGAGGGTCCCGCACCAGCGCACGAAGACCTTCCAGCGTCGAGACAATATCATCTGGAGTCATGCCGGTCTCCTTGGCGATTTGCACAACGGTTAGGGACTCGCCGGCATTTGCCTCTTCTTCCCTGTCCCGGTACCGCAGCATCAACTTGCATAGCACGTTCCGCCAGTATGAGCGATAAGACACCAGACCCATATCTGAGAGTGGTTTCTCAGGCGAGCCAGTTCGGCCCTCGACCTGCGTGAGCAGGTAGGAGAACTCGATGAGTACTCTGCCAAAGCCACGCCGCATGTGCACGGGAAGGACGAGGATACACGACACATTATTTCCCGGGTTCTGCAGAGCAGGATCCTGTGCTGTGCCCTCGAGGTGGGCCTGGCTCGAGCCAGAAACACTTTGCGCATTCTCATCGAACGATGTCCTTGGTTCCATCGTTGGGGCAGGTGCACCCATGCCGCGCTTCTCCTTGGAGAAGTACCCGACAAAGTGACAGCCATGTTCGTCGTTCTCCGTCATGATGTAAAACAGAAAGGGCTCCACGTCATAGTACAAGGTCTTCGATCCCAGGAACAGCTTGGCCAGCAAGCATAAGTTCTGGCAGTATAGAGGATTGCGCCGACCATCGACCTCGAAGAAGGACAGTGTGGTTTCTTGTTTCGTTTCCGGATTTACGATGTTGTCCCGGTAGATCTCATCACCAGGAGGATGTCTCGCCGAGCACTTCAGCTTGTGCCTCCAAGCAACATAGTCCGAGTTCATGTACTTGAGACAGAACTCGCATATGTAGAGATGCTCGTTGCGGCTGTACTCTTCCGGATACGGCGCAGCATGCCATGTGTCGATCTCGTACTGTCCGAAGTTGATACACTTGATCTTGCTGGCAGGGGCCGACTTCTTGGTCCGGGCAGGTGTCTCCCCATTCTGCTTCGCAAGCTTCTGCTTCCACTCCTCCTCGGCCTTCTCGCGGGCAGCTTGGAACGCTAAGCGATCGGATTCATCGGGGAATGTCCTTTTCGTGTCTGCTTCCGGGTCTGTTAGTATGCCACCATAAGGCTTGCCTTGGCTTTCGTCCACGTTGCGGTCCTGGAATGGGAAGAACGGATTGTTGTACATGGTTGTTTGCACGACGGGTATAGTCGCGACAGTTCCTGAGATCTCTTCCGGCTCGGCAGTCACCGTGTGGCGGTTATTACGAGCCCTGCGAGCTCGATCACGTTCTCGTCGTTTCTGTTTTTTCAAGACGTCCTTTTCGATTGTCTCAAACTGTGCCACCGTGACGGGTATGGAAATGATGACGCTCTTGGGCTCTTCTGATCGATGAATAATTCGACAGCCCAGGTTGTCCTTTTTCTGTCGTTGAGGCCGGCTGGGCCGTGGTTTGGGCGACTTCGATTCGTTGGCACTGACTGCGTCGTCCTCGATGCTCTCAGCAGGCTCAACAACGATCTCGGGCAGTGGCTCGGGCTGCGCATCTTCAGGCGGGGTGGTCTTTCTGCGCTTTCGACTTGCAGTGCGTGGCAGCTCATCAACATCTTCAGAGGGGGTCTTGCGCTTTCTTAAAGACCTCGAACCGTCCATTTCATCGTCCGGCAGGATGAGCGTGTTGAAGACAGAGTGCGATCCAGGTTTGATTCCACCTCGAGCTTGCGGCAACAGATCGCGTGCCATCTTAGGTGCGGAAGACCGCCGACGGGAGGACAGCATTTGCGGAACATCTCTAAAGTCTTCTTCGAGGCCGTTGGCCACGCAGTCTTGACAGCGCCAGTGTGCAGCTTCTGTGTCGGCATGTTAGTGATGTGGCAAAGTGTGCATCTTGATATTCCATCTCGGTACGCACCTTGGTCGGCAGCTAGTGAGCCTGCGTCTCTGGCACATTGCCGGTGGGCTGCAGGAACGGAAGTCAGCGTGTGCTCGGACCCTTGAACAGTTGATATCATTTGCTGCTTTGCCGCAATTCTTCCACATTTTGACATCTCGAAACTCGGATCTGGACTTGGTCTTGAGCTGCACGAACTTACCATTGTCACCACACACAGCACATGCGAGATACTCTTCAAATTCCTCGCCCGGGTCATTTTCTTCTGTCTGCTTGCAGAAACTGGCATGTTTGTTAGCGTCGACGCGGCACCTGATGTGCGATTCAAGGGTGCTTACACGCAGCGATTGGCATCAACGCCCTCAACCTTGGTATCGTCGTCCTCTTCGACATCATCGACGGCGGCCCAGCTGCCCTCTTCAGCGTGGGAGGTCTCGCTATCCGAATCGTGGTCCTGGGCGCCTTCATAGGCCTCGGACTCTTCATCATCCTCTTCTTCAGGACTACGCCTGGACCTGGCTCGACTCAATCTCGTCTTCACGGCGCCCACGAACTCGCCTTCCTCGTCCTCATCTTCCAGCTCACCGTCGGCGTCAGCCTCCGATCCCAGGTCTTCTTCCTCATCGAGCTCGCCCTCCGCATCGGCTTCATCGTCATGCTGCGCGCTGCGCGCTTCCTCGAGCTCTTCCTCTTCTCCGGGAGCATCGGCATCTTCGTCATACTCCATCTGTTCTGCGGCGAAATGGGCCTTGTAGTCCACACCGCGACCGCGCACCCTGCCGGGGGTGGGGTGCGCGTGGTTCAACACGATGGTAGCCACCTTGACTGGTGAAGGATGAGGTGTCCCATGTGAAGGACGCCGCCACCACTGCAGTCCGTGATGTCGCCGTCGTGCCTTCCTCACAGTCGCGCTGTCCAGGCGGTCGCTGCTCCGCGGCCTAGTTCACTTCCATAGGCGCCAATATTGGCCTCAAGACGTGATGTGTGAGCTTTGGCACGCGTCGTCTGCTCTCTTGAAGATCCGTAGCTGATATGAAGTGATGAATCGGCGGTTTGAGCGCGTTGTTGCCGTGCTGGTAGTGATTCCAGCCCGAGCAGTCTGAGCGGGGCCCCGAATCGCCGTCAACCGTGCCTGATGGGGGTGGAAAGGGGCCTTTTGCGGCTCGATGAGAACGTTGGGTCGATGCGACACTGATGCAATGGTCAACAAGGTGGTCGTGGCTGCTGTGGTGCTGTCTTCCGTGTCTCAACCGCCCTTCTCCCTACGGCTTGCGTCGAGCTGTCGACGAAGCACAGACGCCAAAAGTGTCGGGACTGCTCCTCTTGCTTCACACGGTCCAGTGCAGCAGGCGCAACTCACGTCAAAAGTCATTGCATACAAGGGAAGGTGCTTAGTGCTCATATTGTTGCCATATACATCCACGCATCCATCTTGTGTGCAGAGAGAGGCCTCCAAGGCGACATCTACCAGCTCGCCACGACATCTGCCGCGACCGAGCAACTCCCGCTTAGATCATCCACCAGCCAGCACCACCACCACCGCAAGCACCACCGCATCTCGCCATTGACTACTGGACACATCGGCATTCACCATGGGCGTGCCATTCGAATCTCTCCTCCCCTATGCGATCTGTATCGGCGTACGACTCCCGCGACCCGAATCACCTGCGCACGCGAGTCACTAACAGATGGCACAGTTCTTCAGTTTGACCGGCGCGGGATTGAGCAAGCTCAGGCACATGCAGAATGGAGGCAAGAGAGCGCGGCACTCGGTGGATCAATGGGACAAGCAGAGTACGTGCGACCAGGATGCGAGGGTAACGACACCAAGGACACAAGCTGATCACGAGGACACAGTGATGGACAGAGACAGGCGGCTCACAGGCTTCCTGCGTGGGCAGACAGACAATGTCAAGGCACCGAAGGGCTTCGAGTTGAGCAATCCATGGAGGGTAGGTAGCAGAAGCGTTCTGCAGAATCTGGAGTCCACGCTGACAGAAAGTAGCTTGAGCCAGGCACCACATAGCTTCACCATAACTGCAGAACGAATTGACAAGATGGACACGGCAAGCTGCGCCGTTTTCTGTTTGCCCGAGTGTGGAGGCATACCGCCGCATTGAAGGTGTCAAAGTGGGTTTATGGGCGAGTCTCGCTGGTCAATGCGTAGGACCATGGTGTTTGTGCTTCTGCGAGAAGCCTTGTATGCACACCACTAATCCAATTCATCGCAAATTGATGGCATCACAATTGCAGCAGGGCCCGGCGGCAGCGTCTGCGTGATGCGAGCACGACTGATCCGTAGCTCGGGCAGATTCGACTGCTCGGATCAGCAGGAGTCTACATATGCGGACTTTACTAGGTAAATCGACCTGCCATTGCCGTACCCACCGCCAGGACGATTGCCAGCGTTACAGCTCAAATGAGAGTGATCACACCTTTGCGAGAGCTTGTCTCTAACTTGTGGACAGGCAGGAGATGTGCACTATCCCGAGGACGAGCACCCCCTGTCGTCCCGGAGCGGCGCGGTGTTTGCAAACAATCGGCCACGTGCAAGCAAGCAACAGTGAACATTGTGAGTCTCACACTCATCTCGACTGTGTAGCAGTTACTAGCTCAGAACCACGTCTATCGTGTCCTTGGGCTCTGAATGGGTGCGAAGTGCTACTGCATACTGTACTGTTGTCCGACATTCCTCACCCTTCGCCGAGAACTGCTCTCACTTGAGAGACAGCACCCAGAAGGAAGGTGAATCTTAGGTGTGTCAATCACATGTATTTCACATGTGTACCATGACACGCGGATGCTGCTCCCGGCACATCCCAATGCACCTAGGCATCCAGCTGTAGAACGTTTGCAACAACGTTATTCCGTAGCACCCATACCCTCTAGCTGACTTCTGTCATACAAATCTTGAACCTTGCTCCGGTGGAGCTGCTATTCATGGTCACAAACGTTGACTTTGTCTGCCAATTACCAGGCCCTGCCCTGCTGGTCGTTTCCGCCGTGAACACATTTATATTTCAGTCGGCTACAGGGAACCACGTTTTTGGGGCAATCGTCATGACCGAGATCTAAGATCAACAGTCTTACCGCATGTGCATCCAAGTTAGTCGCACGCTGATATAGCCTGATATACCACCCGCGCGCGGAAGTGACACGAACAGAAGAGACTGATTTGCCGAGTCGCGTGAAAAGGGGCGCGTGCTAGGGTGGAGCTGATCTCAGTGAAAGCGTTTCTCTCTCTCCTGAACAAGCGCTAGAAGCCCGCTCAGGCACAGAGCACGGTGAGGGCGAATGAGAGCGGGCGGAAATGCTTCCTCCGTCCTGTAGGGAGCAACTTTAATCGGTGTGGCACTGATGTGAAAGCCGTTTGCACCGACCGCTCGCTTCCACCACCTTGCCAGCCAGCCAGCGTGTCCACTGTCTGCCGCCCATCTCGCTTGTTGAGAGTGTTGTTCTACGTTTGGCGGAGCAGACCAGGTCGCCAACGGGTGCGAAGGGAGCGTCGTTGTGAGTGCAAACACGAAGCAGCAGCAGCAATTGGCAATTCACCGTATCGACACCGCATCCCTGCCCGTCTGACCGACCAGATGCCATCGGCCCTCACCTGACATTCCTTTCGAAACAACAAACCGCGCGAATCGTCTTCTGCCTGTCTTTCTACCTGGACCATGAGTGCGCGCCTTTCGTGCCACGGGCGGCTCTGAGAAAGTGCACCACGAACAGCGTCGTGTTCACGCGACTGGGGCAACAGAGCTTCTGCTGCGGCTGCAAGAGACGGCCACCACGATGCAGAGTCAAGCGAATGGATACCACCACGGGCGGAAGTCGATCCCCGAATACGAGAGCTACGATGGCAGCGGCTACGGCAGCCCGCTCTCGTCTACGAGAAACTCATATGTGAACGGCAAGCCGCTACCTGCGATGCCGAGCAGAGCGCAAGCGCTGAGCCCGGATTCCACTGGAGGCTTTGGCGATTTCGACTTCGATGCCAGCTTTCCGGATCCGCCGAGACAACAAGTCTCGGCTGTCTCTCACGCGAAGACCAACGGCAACATGAACCCTCACTTCGAGGACATCAAGTTTAGCCTGGACGATCGGGCCATGGACCACCACATCCGGCTGGACACGCAGATGCACGGAGAGCACCACGATGCGATGGGCAGGCATCTGCTGTACGAAACAGCACTGCTGGACACCCAGTCATACGAGATCCTGGACATGGCTCAGATCGACGAGCTGAAGAAGGAGCACACGCGACTCAATTCTCGGATCGATGCTGCAAACCGGAAGCTGATCCTGGAAAGCAAGATGAAGGACGCTGCACAGAACTTGAACAGGCTGTATTCGTCGGGGAAGAAAGACTCCAGACCAGACACTCCGCAAAGCCCGGACAAAGATCGGCACAGTCTGCTGGGTGGTAGGAAGCGCACAAGCAGCAATCAAAGCGGCCAAGGCTTAGTGCAGGCCGAGGACGAGCTTTCGCAGACTATCAAGAAGGTGGACGAGCTGAACGAGCAGATTCGAACCTTGATGGACAGGCGGCTGGTGGTGGAGAGGGCACTGCTCAGACACACTGCTGCAGTATTGGCTGATCAAGCAAACAAGCCTTCGGAGGCCTGGCTTGCACACGGACACCGGAACCTGGACGACGATGACGAAGTGCTCGGACATGCGCCCGACGGGTTTGACGAATTCGACGGCATCCGAGATATACTGAAGGGCGCGCCTGCGTCTTCCAGAAGCAATGCCGAAGTACAACGGATGCAGTACGAGCACGAACAGCAGCTTGCGAGCATGCGAGATCAGATGCAACTGCAACACGAACAGACTTTGACCAGCCTGCGGCAAAGGGCAGAGCTGCAAAGATCAGAGCACGAGCAACAGATGGCAAGCATGCAACAGAGATTGGATCAACTCAATTCGCAATTGCGAGGCGTCATCTCAGCTGCCAGCCGAGAGCGTGGTCAAGAGCTCGAAGCTGAGTCACATATCGGAGCTTCTGACACCATGAAGGGCTCGCTTGAGAGCACGTTCGTTCTGGTGGAACACAACATGCAGATCCTGCAACAAGAGCGTGAGAAGGACAAAGCATACTATGCACGCGTGCAAGACAGCTCGTCCGAGACGCGAGACGCGGTGGAAAGGCAGCTCGAAGGGCTCAACAGACAGCTGCACAGCACACTGCAAACATCTTCGGTCATGGAAGCTCTCAGAGATCTGAAGCAACCCCCGAGTGTCACAGGACATGGCTATGAAGATCAGCTGCAATACCTGCAGGAGAGCCTACTGACCATGGAGAAACTGCTGCAGGAGCACAACGAACAGCTTGAGATTGCCAAGCATGCTTCTTCCGGCATACAGGAGGCACGAACGACTGCTACTAAGCAGGCGCAGAGAGTAGCAGAGTACGAAACTGTGGTGGCCGGCTTGTGGGAGATTGTGTCTGCCGAGCACAAAAGCGGCGGTCTTACACCTCGCGGCAGTTTTGACGCGACTCGCAACAGCGCTCTCGTTGCCGGGGCCCATAGCTCACGATCTCCAACTTCGCCGATCCGGGAAGATTTCTCCCTGCAAGCCTTCAGCGCCCGCGTACAGCACATCTTCGACGTTGCCAGCGGCGCAAAGGAGCAGCAAGATATCCTTCGCCGGCAGATCCAACAACAACGCGACCTCAATGGCAAGTCGGATATGGAGAAGGACCGCGAGATCCAGGAACTTCAGGCCCAGTACGAGGCACTCAACAACTCCTATGATGCAACCCAGCAGGACCTCGCAAAGGCTGTCGAAAACCACCTGTTCGCAGACCAGCAGACACAGCAGGCCCAAAAGGAAATGCAGGAGGTCCTGGCTGAGCTGGACCAATTGCGCAAGACTGTCGACGCTGCTGAAGCTCGAAGCAGGGCCGTAGACGAGCGCCATACTCTCATCATGACCGAGCGTGATTCACTTGGAGCTGAGAGAGATGCTCACAAACAGAAGCTCGAAGATGTCCAGCAGGAAATGCAAGACATGGAAGCCGAACTTGTCAGATTGACGACAGAGCTTACCATGGCCAAAGCCGAGCTTGAAGGCGCCTATGGTACGCGTAAGCAGCGACAAAAGGAGGCCGGTGCCAGTGAGGCAGAGCTGGATGCACTGGCGGCACTAAAGGATCAGGAGATTGCTCAGCTGAGACGCGAGAACAGCGAGAGGACCAAGCTGCTTGAGCAGGAATTGCAGGATATGATGACTGAGTTCCAGGAGATGACTCGCGAGTCATTGGAACTTGAGAAGGAACGTGGTCAGCTGGAAAACCTCATTGACACCTTGCGGGAAAGAACCGAGCAGCTCGAAGGACAGTTGAGCGATACGCAGGTTCAGTGGATGGGCGTCAAATCTCCCGGAGGACCCAATGGCGTGGTCAAAGAGAGCACGAGCGTCATGGTCCTGCGACAGGAGTTCAAGAAGATGATGCGCGAGTCACGGGCGGAGGGGCTCAGGCTGCTGCGAGTGAGTGACTCCTGACTCCTGACTGCACCCACATCTCCCGTTGCTAACATGTCTTGCAGGCCGAGCAGGAAGAACGCCGTCGTCTCGAGACCGAAGTCCGCAAGACTCGTCAGCTCCACTCTCCCCTCGGGCGCGGCCCCGGTCGCACCGGCAGTCTTGCTCACAACCGCCTCAACAGCATCGCCTCGTCGCATGGAGGCACGAATCTGACCAACGGAAGCACGCCTGCTACCAGTCTTGGGAGCCCACCAACTACTACCGCGAGTCTGCCAAATTCAGGGCACCCCACTGCAATGATGACTAGCCCTCTGAGTACGCAACAACCGGCGCCTTGATGGTGACAGCGTCCTTTCGATCCGCTTTACAACGCGGTCATGAACACCCACGTGTACGATGTTTTTGCTACTTCTGTTCTATACAAGTAGATTTCTCCACCACCACAGCTACTGCCACTTACAACAACAATATGGATCAGGAATCTTAATCTATTTCGGACATTGAAGACACCGTCGCCACTACGAACTCGACATCGGACTCCAGTGTGTGCTTCTACTGCTACCGCCGCTGTGAAGGGATGTTTGAGGGCGCTTTTTGGTTTCTTGTTTCTATCTTTTCCCCATTCTACAGATGTGCATTGCTAGGCAATGCGAGAGATGGGTCGGGTTAATATGTCGTTCCGCTTGTTTGGGTCCTGCGCCTCTGAAGAAAAGGTTGTGCAAAGCAGAGTGAGACTTTGCGATTCAACCACGCGGTCTTTTGGTCTGTTGGGCAAGTTGCGACGACGGTTGCAGACAGAATGCTCTTGCTCGCACGGCGTTGAGGGCGTCTCGGTGGCGGATTGACGACAGACGATGATGAAAGGATGTCTGTACTGTACATGTGAACATGAAAGCCGAGCTGTGCTGCTTTTCTATACATCGAGAAATCGAATCTCGCGATTTGAAGCATGATCTGTTCGTATTTTCCCTCTTTTCCTCGGACATTGTTCGAACCGCGCCCATAGATCAAAGCACATGCTCCGTGTGTCAGATATCGGCAGCTTTGCCATGTTGCACAGTCCGAACACGATGATCGAGTGAAGTGAAGACAGTAGGTCTTGGCATTCCAACGCGTCGACGCGTCAACAAGCAGATCGCAAACTCCACTTGCACACGAGCACAGTCGCCAGTCCTCACGGCCGTCGAACAACCACAACATTCTGCGCCGCGATCATGGCAACCTCCCACCAGCCCTTCCCTTCTCGCCCATACACGGCGGGCCTCACACGCGGTGCTGGCGGCGCGCAGACGCCCTATGCATCTCAGACGCCCTTTTCCGCGCCGCAGCAGAACCCCGTCTCGGGATTCAACGCGACAAACGCAGGAGCATTTGGCGCCGCAGGACCTTCAGGCCCCAGCCAGCAACAACGCGACGCGCAACGCTTGGAGCGCGAACGACAAGAGCGAATCGAGCGAGAACGGCGAGAAGCCGAGGAACGAGACGCGCTCGATCGCATCAGCGAGGAGCAACGGGAGGAGATTAATGAGGCTGTAAGCGGCCGCAATACCGTAGTACTGTAAAGCAGCAAGACTAATCAATGTACGGCACTACAGTTCCAACTCTTTGATCTCGACAAAGACTCGCACATCGACTACCACGAGCTCAAAGTCGCCCTCAAAGCCCTCGGCTTCGAACTGCCCAAATCAGAACTCCTCCAAATTCTCCAGCAACACGGCGTGCCCGCTTCATCCCTCGCCTCAAACCACCCCGTCCCACCGCCCGCGCAGCCGACGTTCTCGGGTCCTTCGCGACTGCTCCTCTCACATCAGGCGTTTGTGAGCATAGCAGCGCAGAGAGTGCTAGCTCGCGATCCGAGGGAAGAAATCGCGAGAGCGTTTGAGCTGTTTGATACAGACGGGAAAGGGAGGATCGAACTGCAGGATCTGAGAAGGGTGGCGCGAGAGCTGGGAGAAGGATTGCAAGAGGAGGAGCTCGCGGCCATGATTGAGGAGTTTGATGTGCGAGGGCAGGGAGGCATTACGCAGGAAGAGTTTATTGGCATCTGTCTTGGTGGGTGAATGGAATGGATTGCCCTTTATTGGGAGAGGCACCCCTTTTGAAGAAAGCGAAGGCGTTTGGGAGTATTTCATTTGATAGCAGATTGTGAGGCACGGGTTTGGAACAGCTTGTGCAAGATGCTCTTGATTGACTCGATACTGGACGCCACAAATCTCGTTCCCTCTGACAGCTCGTGGAGATGTTGTCAATGGCCCGGAATTGTGACAGCTTCTCCGCCTCACCTTCTCATGTCTATTTAGACTCTTCGACCATGTCTGCGACAGTGCACCTCGAGTAGATTGCATGGCTACAACGCTAGCGATCGAGGTTGAGGCGATGGTAATGGAGCCTTGAATTCAGTCAGCACACGTTCATCGAGGTAGCAAGCATGAAGTGGCAGATTGAAAGTGCATCTTTCAGAATCAAAGGCCCTGTCAGGGACCATCTCGTCAACGCAGCCTTTTTGACTGCTCGGCCGACCGTCGTGAGATATGATAAGAAATCATCATGATACAGCAAGGGGGAGGGAGAAGTGGTGGCTTACCATTGGGCGGATCATGCTATTTCTGGAACCAACTTGGGTGTTGTGCACATCGGTAAGTCCATCAAGAATGTCAACCATCTGCTATTGCGAGTCAGCTCTCTGGTCATGTAGGTATAGCGCAATGACATGATGTGGAGCCACAAGTAGTCAGGCTTTCGCAACTTCTCGTCTGCGCCACCTGTCACAGTGGCTTGGACATATGCTTGTCATTGTGTTATGTTTGGATCATCAGGAAGGAAGGAGGTGAAGGGCGGCGGGAGTCTTACCATGCTTGTTGGCGAAGTTGTTGCAGTACAAGATCATCTACTATGGTAGCTAGATCTGATGCAAAGTCAGTCAAAACTCTGCTTGCGAGTGGAGAAATGCAAGACGTGAGAGGGAGAAAGGATCAGTTTTGGCATGAATGGTAGAAATGTTTGTGTCTGCATCGGCAAGGCCGAATCAGACTCGTCATCAAGAATCATCACAGAATCTCGAGTGCAACTGAGGGGCAGTAGGCGACGACTTACTGCTGGTTACTCTGAGCGCTGCGCGCGGGTGGCTCGAGCATGGCGAAGTGATAGGATCTGAGAGCAAGGTCAGCGCGGACTCATACACCTTGCAAGAAACGAAAGCATGCTTCAAAGATTGTCAAGATCAGTGGACGAGGTTTTCTAGGCCTGTCACAAATGGGCATATCGGCTCATATGGTTTTGTGTCGGAGCCCAGTGCCGTTTCATCAGATGACGAACTGGTGGGGCAGATGTCGACTTACCACTGTCATCATTAGATTCTTACTTCCTGCGCCGGGCCTTTGCAACAGCTGAGACCTTGGTATTTGGTTGCATTCAAGTTGAACGTCCAGGTTCGAATTGCTGAGCGTGTCAACAGGGCGGTGATAGCGGGCGCTGAGTGCGCCCTGCTTGGCGCAGAGCAGTCATGATTGACCTGGCCGTGCGGCTTTCGCGTTGGTGTCGATGTTCGTTACCCTGGGCCGACGGTTGGAAGTCGCTCACAGCTGAGGGCTCTATCTATGCACAGCTGATTAGTCCAATCCTTTAGAAGCAGGTCGTTTGCTGAAGCTGTGTGGAGGCTCTCGAGTCAGGGTAATAGCCGTTTGTCACCAGATGCAAGGAGTACCCAATAAATTGGCAAGCATAATGACGGTAATTCCATTTGCGTAGTATCATCATTCGAGAGGAGTGAAGGGAGCTCGAAGAACATACCATAAGCCAGTGATAGGGAGGAAAGTCTTGGAGACACCATGGTGAGCTGCTGCAGCTGACACCCACAGGCGATCGAGATCTCATGGCGAGGAGATCAAAGTCGGACGTAGCCTCATGGTTGCAAGCGACATCGCGCCAAAGTGGAACAAAAGTTGAGCCGGTCGAAGCCTGATGGCGGTCAGCGAGAGCTCTCCATAAGCTGAATGAGCAATGCAAGGTGAATGTCATCAATCAGACTGACGTAGCAATGTAGCTTCAATCCCCCGGAGAGGTCAGAGACTCTAGTTTGCGGTTGTGCGTGTTGTCATCAGGTGAGGTCAGAATGGGAGGGTGCAAAGCTTACCGAGCGCTCACTGTAGTTCAGGGCATTGTTGGTTGACGGTCCATATTCACGCAGGGTGTTCGGGCGCAGGCAATGGCGATGGTGAAGGTGTGGTTGATGGTGTGTGTTGATGGGAAGAAGACGCGTCTGAAGTTGCACAGTAGAGAATTTCGAGCTCGGAAGCTTGGATCATCTACGCCAAGACGGGATGCAATCCCGCCAGGCGAATGAGACGAGGGCCGCGCTAACGACTGACTGTCAGGTTGTGCCATGACGATATGATAGAACTCTGTGCTTAGCACAATCTTGCCTTCCTTAGAGAGGTTATGGGCATCAACAAGAGTTGTTCGGCACGATTTAGCACTAGACTAGTGTCTTATTAATGGCAGCTGGGCAAGCTACATACGATGTCTTGTCTTCAGCACACCTTCGTGATTGTATAGGACTGGCGTAACTTGGCTTCTTTTGTGATTCGTTTCTCAATCGACCATTGATACAGATGTGCGCTGACAGCTCTCCGATGCTGGAAACGGATTCTTGCAGACCAGACTGCACTGCGAATACGCGAGGACGAACATCTCGCCGTCGTTCCACTGGCAATGCTCGGCCGTGTTCGAACGGATCACCCAAAAGCACCGTTCTGGTTCGGATCATATCGCCCACCTCGACAGTACCGGCTGACCTGATAACCCGTCTTCTTATCCTCCACCGCTGGCTCTGTGCTCATCTCCTCCCTGAGCCTCTGCGCTTCGCGTTCGTTGCGCCTTCTCGCTTTGCTCACATCGTCTCTGATCTGCTGGACGGTCTTCTTCTTCTTGGCCATAGTGGTTCTGGGTTGTTGCCAATTTGCTGAAGATGTGATAGCTCGGTCTCCTTTTTGGGGTTCGATGGTCTTGGTCTGCTCCCGGTCAAGCAGAAGCCCCCAATCATACTAATAACTCAACAGGCCGAAGGCACATCATCATTGCGTACTGCAAAAGTCACTTGCTGAGCGTCCGAGCCTGTCTCAGGATGCAGTAACAAGCTTGGGCTCAAGGTCTGACTGGCCTCTTTGTCTAATAGAGACATAGCAGGTGAATGTTCAGGAGCCAAGCGCTCGCGCGTCTGCAGCATTACTGCCCATGCTCAACGCTACCACCGAAGGCTGTGTCGTGTTTGTCTCACGAGATCTTCTTAATTCATTCAAGGAACAAGAGTCTGTCTTTCGCTCTCTGCGAGCAAGGCTTGAAGAAGACTAGCATGACAGGAGAGCACGTCCCAATACCGGACGGGTCTCTTGTCTTTTGGTGACCGCGTTCCTTGACTGCAGAGGAATCCCCGGGCTAGATTGGACGCCAGCGATGCCGAGTCAAGCGTAGAGTCCCTGCGGAGTCATGCTGTGACATACAAGAGGTTTGTCCTGAACCAGACACTCAGGAAGGCTGGATGGCGGAGCCTTTGTGACTCAGTGAAGGATTGCGTAGCCTTGAATTCGTCGATTGTGCGACCTGATCATGGCATCTCAATATAAGGACAGGTTCCAGCACTCTGCACACCACGGCACACATTACTGAACCGAGTACCTCATAGAAGAGAGCAACATTGAAAAGTGAGACCGCTGATGACAAGCAGGCGACTGATGTGCTGACTGATCATGACGACAGCTGGTCCACGACTCCAAACATTTGCGATGCACCACGACTTACCCTATGGCACGACCTAAGACTCAGAAGACAACGACGTTCGCCGACCTGCCCCCTGAGCTCTGGGACCATATCGCGAGCTACCTGCCGTCCGCCAGATCGGTCGCATCACTCGGACGAACAAATCGAAATCTCCATGCCTTCGTCGAGAAAGATGCTTGGAAAGAGTTCACGAGGCAGAAGTTCCCAACCTTGTGTCCGCCCGAACAGTCATCCCACAAAGATGCAGCGCGTACCTTGACGACTCTGTCGCGGGCCTTCGACCGGAGAGCCATTGTGGCAACCTATGTGGAGCCCCACGGCGACATTACTACATTTCCAGGCCGGAGGACAACCGACAAGTGGAAGAGGCCTCGAGGCCAGACGATTGGTTTCACGCCGCAGATCGACGTGTTTGAAGACATTGGGTCGACGTGGAAGGATAGAAGAGAGACATTCGCGTTCAGCGCCGGAGCCGAGATCTGTATCCGACACACCACGAGAAGTAGTGGCAAAGATGAGGTCAGATGGACAACATATCGTCCGCTGTCTGCACGAGAGGGCCGGGACGACATAACAACGTTGCATTTGGTACGACCAGATCATGAAATCGGGGAAGAAAGACAGCACGTTGTGGCCGGTACGGCCAATGGTGACCTGCAACTGCTAGGGGTACCCATTGATGACCCCTACGATCAGGATGTACGATCGACCTATTTCACCACGCAGGGACTGCCCGTAAGATCGAGCAGCTTGTTGCAGGAGCCCTTTCTGCCTACTCTTCTGGCTACGAACCTGGGAGACTCGAGGATCGCTCTCTACCAGGTCGATTCCGAGCAATCGAAGATTGCCGCATCGAGTCAATTTGATCTTAAGCCCGTCCTGCGGGCAGATGGCAACCCTTCACCGAATCATCGAGCATGGTCCACCAACTTTCTCTCACGACACTTGCTAGCAGTGGGCGCTGGCCCGTCCGACAGGCCCATCCACATTTACCCCATCACTGAAGATGGCCTATCTCGGGACGGAGTACGGAAACTTAGCCTGCATAATGATTCCGAAGTGCTCGACGGTAACACAACTCTGGCTGGCTCTCCTAGAAAGCCAAGCTCGAACGTCTACATCACAGTGCCACTACCGGCGGGCAATGGGACTCCTGGCAATGGAGAAGTATTTTTGACGGGTGCTTACGACGGCGTTATTCGATTACACGACCTGCGCTCGAACCGAGACGTCGAGCAAGCCTATGTGGACCCAGCCGACGACAGTGCCATTTACACCATACTTGCCCGTGGTCGTGAGAAACTACTTGCAGGGACCAGTCGCCACAACTTGCTCAAGGTCTTCGATCTGCGCTTGGGTGCCAAATGCTACAGCTACTTGGACGCTGAACCGCAGCAGCAGAGACACGAAATCTCTGACATAGGCAATCCTGACAGCGACTACAACATATTCCTGCGAGCAACCAATCCCGCACCTTCTGCGCGTGGAAGCGGCTGGACTCCCCGTAACAATAGGATTGCCCCCCAATCCAGTGTCTACTCTCTCGCGTCCTCCTCTGCACACTCGCCGTACGTGTATGCCGGCGTGGAGAATGCAGTCATGTCTCTTGCCTTTACCGAAACGCTTGACTCCGTGCCCGACCCGGTTTTCTTTGCGCCGTGGTCGAGCGAACGACGGCGCGACAGGATTGAGCCTTCTTCGCGCGACTGGAACAAGCAGGAAGTGCTGAACTTGGCCATGTACGATCAGGACGCGAAAATGAAGTTGTGCGTGCAGCGTGCGCCGTGGGAGGCTAACCGGGCTTTGACGTCTGGCGGCAGCCATGTCGGAGGGTTGAAGCGGATTGATGAGAGGTGGATAGGCGCTGATGATGTACAGCCTTGACTGGGTCTAGGTTTCATGCGGATGCGTATGCCGTACACCTGACACGGACAAGTAGACATCACAGATGATGCCGCCGTGTAGATGCACGAAAGAGTGGCGAATGAAGGAAATCAAAACCCCTGGTGTCAGTTCTGAGAGTTTTGCGTCTGCTATCTGTTATGTACGTCCTCAATGCCCATGCCCAAACTGCGTCAGTAATGGCAAGAGCATTCCTCCCACTGTGACGAGAGTGTCTGTAACACTCTTCTCCTCTTCCCGAGTTGCCTTTGCGGGCGGCGAGCCTCCGTAGCCTTCTTCCATTGGCACGCCAGCGTACCCATTCATTCCCCCTGCACCGCCTTCGTCGTGACTATGATGCGCGGCTGACGATCCTGACAGCGTGTGCATGGCCACATACAAGAACGTGCCGCCACTAAACAGCAGCAGCGTGCCCGTGAAGAACTCGGCGCTGGCGCTCTCCACGTCGCCGCCGTAGCCTAGTCCATGGATCGCAAGGAACGTGAACAGCGCGCCTGCGGGTGCGGCGGCGGAGAAGATGATTAAATGCGTTCTCGCCATGCGCTTGGAAAGGCCTTGCTTGAGCAGAACGGACGTCAGGCCAAATGCGGCGGGAGCTTTGTGGATCATCAGCGCGATGAAGATGATGAAGCTGAGATTGCTGCTTGATGTGGATGAGGCGCCGAGGGCGATGCCGTCTGCTGCGGCGTGGATTACGAGTCCGATGGTCGTGGAGCTGGGGCGGAAGGTGTGTGGCGGCGAGGCTTCGCTGCTGGGCCCCGGAGCGTCACCAACGGGAGGTAGGCCATTTGTGAAGCTGAAGGAGTTGAGGTTGATTTGAAGACTTTGTGGCTGAGAAGACTTGTGGAGGTGTTGCGGGAGGGTGTCGATGAGATACATGAGGATGAAGCCGAGAATGAGGGACACGCCGATCCAGACGTGCGGCTCGCGGTGTGCAGAGGTGGAGTCGGTGTCGCTGTGCTTGGGTGGTGGTCGGACGGGCACGCCGGGTTCGTGGCCTGGGTCGGAAGAGGGAGGCTGCGAGCCCTCTGCTTCAGGGGCAGTTTGGAAGCCATCGTCTGGGCCGCTGCGGAAGCCTGGATGTCCGCCGCCGCCGCCGCCGCCTCCTTCTCCTCCTTCTGCTGCGACGGCGACTGCTGGGGAGTCGCGCGCGTAGAACACGACTCCAGGCACTTCTCTGCCTCTCACCGCAATGCCCCGCGGCGCATGGTTGTGCGCACTCCCGCTGGCGGCATACAGCGTCTCGACGCCTTCGGGGATGATGACAATCAGGGCGGTGCCCACGAGCACGCCGGTGCCCAGCGCGGTGATGAGGCGTAGCTGGCGCGGGGTCAGGGCAAAGGACAGAGGGAGGATGCCGGCGGCGAAGGAGGCGCCGCCCATGATCAGGCTCAGGAAAAGCAGCAGCATCAGGCCGTCCCACATGGCGAGTGATGGAGGACAAACAAACAGTGGCAAGGCGCTCGTTCTGTCGGTCTTTACATGCTCCAAGGCGACTGCGACATCGAAGCAGTGAGAGATCGATGATATTATGACCGTCAATGCCACTTTACTGCTTCTTGACTTCGTGGAGTGGTAGATCGCGCACGGATCACCAGGTGCCCGCAGCGGCTGCCTCACGTCGCGTGTTTCGCGTCTCACGTTTCACTTTCAGCTGCCTTGAGACTCCATCACACCTCCGCTCCGACAACGACAACATCCCGCCCATACTCACTCCGCACCACCGCCCACGATGCCGCCGCCGATCG
This sequence comes from Septoria petroselini, assembly GCA_022559915.2. Classification (NCBI taxonomy): domain Eukaryota; kingdom Fungi; phylum Ascomycota; class Dothideomycetes; order Mycosphaerellales; family Mycosphaerellaceae; genus Septoria; species Septoria petroselini. Next base: position 183,513 of record JAFJTQ020000012.1, on the reverse strand, counting down.
CCGATATGGAGGACGACGAGGAGGAGATGGCCAGTCTCCAGGCAGAGGTCGAAGAGTGGTCGAGCAACAGCAACGACTGCTTCACCGTGCAGCTCACTCGCAAGGACGGAGGTGTCGCGGTGTCGTTCCAGCCCGAATTCACATATGCCATGTTCGGCAACGAAGAGGCCATCTTCGGTTATCAGGACCTCGGCATCACGCTGTCCTTTCAAGCAGACAACCTCGATCCGAAACTGCACATCAAGTACGGCAAGGAGTTCCCAGCACAGGGCGAAATCCGGCCCACAGACATCAAGGAGGCTCTCCAAGACTTTCTTCCGCCATCCGCATTTGACAAGAAGCCACCTGCCAGCACCGCAAGCTTCAAGCCGCCAGGCGAGCGGATCCACACATACACCAGGAATGGCAAGAGCTACGAGACATACTGTGCCAGCCTGGCGGATCGCGCCGCGAGGGCAATTCTGGAGAACATGCAGATTCTGGTGCCCATGTTCATTGATGGCGGCAGCACCCTGGAGCTGGAGCAAGACTGGACGGCGGCCAGATGGAAGATCTTCTTAGTCTACGAGGTTGCAGGCTCCACTTACACATTCGCTGGCTTTGGCACATCATATCGCACATTCACCTTCCCCGAGCGCAAGAAGGCTGTCAAGTTCGATCCGTTCTCGCCTAAGTCGCTAGGACTGGATGCCTTTTTGGCTATCGACGGTGACACGAACCAGCTCGTGCAAGCACCGGACTTTGACTCGCCCCTCGATCTGCCGTGTCGCGAGCGACTTTCCCAATTCCTGATGCTCCCTCCCTGGCACGGTGCCGGACATGGCCAGGAGCTGTACAACACCATGTTCAAGCACCTCACCGCGTCCGAGAGCGTGCGCGAGTTCACAGTCGAGGATCCGAATGAAAAATTTGATGATCTGCGAGACTTCTGCGACCTGCAACACCTGCGCGCCCACGTTCCCGAGTTTGCAGCGTTGCGCATTGTAACCGACGTGCCCCTGGAAAAGTTGGACGCCAAACTCAACATTCCTGTTGAGCTCATAGTGCCTGCTGGTGTACGCAGAGAGGTCATGGCGCGCACCAAAATCATGCCGCGCCAGTTCGATCGACTGGTCGAGATGCATACTCTTTCGCACATTCCGCAGCTCCATCGCACGCGGAGTCGGATAACGAAGAGAATGAATGCTGGCAATGCAAACGACAAGGCCTACTATCTCTGGCGACTGTATGCCAAGCAGCGTCTGTACATCTTCAACAAGGACCAGCTCGGACAGATCGAACGCGAGGAACGAATCGAAAAGCTTGACTCAGCCCTGGACAGCGTGCAGCATGCCTACTGCGAACTGTTGGAGCGGGTGCAAGAGCGCGAGACGGCGATTGCAAACGGCGACGTTGAGGCGAGTGGCGATAGTGCAGCGAAGCCAGGGGCTGTTAAGCGCAAGCGACCGACTGTCGGCGATGATGAAGACGAAGAAGAGCAAGAGTCGTCGCCGCCAGGGGCAGGTGTCGCGACCGGTGCCAATGGCAATCAGAAGAAGGCCAAAGTCGTACAATGATGAAGTGAGAAGCGTATCAGAAGCCAAGATCACCTACAGATCCTGATGCATTGAAGATTACTTGAGCCACGTGCGTCATGCAGGTGAAGGAGGGCCGACTGGCAAGTGCCGAAACCTAGAGATCTCGGGCGGAAATTTCTCTCACATGAAAGGTTAATTTCATCATCAGATGCAAGCACGCTGCACACAAGAAGGGAACGCGGACAAACGGCGGCCAGGATGACTGCCGAAAGCAACCCGGGATTGCGCATACAAGCATCCCCAGTCGACGATCCGACTGGCAAATCGTCCTCGCGCAAGATCGGGCCCTAAATTCGTTCGCGCCTAAAAGTCGAAGTCATGACGCTGTAGATCTACTCACGTGCGACCCTGAAGATCGAGACTTCACGTTGCCGCACAGCGTGGTTGGCATCACCGTAGATTAGCGGGGTAGCATACCGCACCGTTAATCTATTGTACTCGGAACAGTTGGCGTTGCTGAGGCGGCCCGTGCCACCAGCGGGCAAGGCCTTAATGGCCAGACTCCAGTTGTCGGCTGGTACATCATCTCTTCTACCATTTCGTGACTTTGCTTGCAGTTTGTTACGGACTTTGTTGAACGAAATTGACGCCAACTAATGCAAATCATCCACACTGCAGCCATGAGCACTTCGCCAGACAGTCCGACACTCTCCCTGTCGTCCGGCAGAGGCTACCGCAGCCCGCGAAGAAGCCCGCAGCCAGCAGACGCCAGGAGTTTTCGCAGCCAGCGTTCGACGGCTTCACTGACGTCGGACGATCCCAATGTGCCTTCGCCGGCGTATCTGCAGAACAACAAGAGCTTGCGCGATCTCTCGGGGACGTGGACCATGAGCAAGAGTTTGAGTACTGGCGTGCCTGGCGCGTTGCAGATTCAAGGTGTGTGTGTGTTTGTGTGTCTTTTTCTCTTTATCTTTTCATTCGCAAGTCCTGTCATACCAGCAGCATAAGATGGTAGTAAGAATCGTGGCTCTTTTGTTCTGACTCTGAGCGACTTGCTTCCCACCAGGCTACTCGTCCCCCACGCGCAAAGCCCTCCTCACATCGCCTATCCGCCTCAGCATCACGCAATCGCACTACCCAAGCCAACTCTACGTCCGCACGCAAACGCACAGCTCTCACCCGCAGTTTCGACCAGCCGTGCCGCCGAGCACGGAGCGCTGGTATCCGCCGCAGAAAGTGGGGCAGTGGTCCGAGTGGACGGAGAATATTCTCGGGTATGGCGATGGCGATGGCGACGGGGCGGCGGCGGTGGTGGGCACGCGGGGCCGGTGTAGATGGGTTAGTGGGTCGCAGCTTGAGGAGCAGAACGATGGGAGGATTGGGTATTTGACTGAAGGGCTGGGGCGGTTAAATGATTTTTTTGAGGCCGAGGTCGAGTGTCCGAGGGGTGGGTGGCGGACTGTGCAGGTTTGGTTCATGGAGCGGGGGAGGTTGGTTAGGAGGATGGTGACTTTGGAGGGAAGGAAGAGGGTGCTGAGTGATGGGCGGGTGGATGATGTTGGGCGGAGGGCGGAGACTCGGTGGGTGTATGAATTTGAGAGGAGATGAGAGCAGATTTGTACACGGTCTTTGCTGACACTGAGGCCGGCGGCTTTAGGCTCCGTCGAGTGTGCCGGGTGTTCTTGGGCATGTTGTAGAACATCTCTCTTCCTTCCAAGTGTGTACTTGTTATTCTGCTGGTCTTAGCGAAGCGCTTTGCTGCCGACAATCGGAGACCTTGTAGAGAAAGCAAAAAGTCATGTTGCATCCGCCGCCGGAAGCGTGACTCAAGCAGAAGTCGTGACGGGGTTTGCGCAAGCTTGCTTTGGTAGATCGTATACAAGAGCGCTCTAGACCAGTACAGAGAACGGAGTCATGTGCGAGGCATTCACACTCCGGCTTTGCCTTTTGTGACAAGGCTTGGTGAAACACTGTCCGGATCCATCAGGAAGTGGGGAGACATAATGCTTGGATCGGGTGCAAGTGGATCTCACATGCGCTCAATAAGTATTCAGAGCTGGCGCTGTGTATGTTGGTTCAAAGAAGATTAAAACAAAATTATATCAAGAAAGAACACGCCCACACGACCCTTACGCCTGGGCACGTGACACATTCCCATTCATCAGTCTCGTCGCATCGCGGGTCCAGAGGTCTGCTGAGCTTTTTCTACTTTGGTTCCTTGTCCGACTCTTGTGCTTCCAAATTGACGCTGATATTCTTGCATGGTATCAGGAACCCTCAGGATACTGTATTTCTGCTGGCATTAGTTCTCAACAGACCCCGGAGGGCTTCTGCAAACGTGCGCACGACCTCCAAGTTCGTGGGACAAACCACTTGCTCGTCCACCTTCTCCTTCTCCAAATCGCCAGTTCACGGTCCCTCCTGCTTCGCGATGTATCCCATTTGCTCGTTCATGGGTGTGGTTTGGTCGATCGTCTCGTCAAAATGGAAGTACTGTGGCGGCGGCCCCTGGAGAGACGACGAAGAAGAAGGCATCATTCCGTGCAGTTCGTCCACGCCGCTCACCATTAACTGGCTCATTTCCGGGGCAGCTCCACTGCTGAGAAGCTCCGTTGACTTCAGTTGCGCGACAATCTTGTCAAGATTTGCTCCAAGGCGAATGACGGCCAGCAACATGGACTGTCATCCAATCAGCGTCGACGCTCACATGGCTCTTGTAGGGCAGCACTCACAGATTCTTCATCTGACCGTGTTCGCAGCTGTTCGAAAAGGTATGCGAGCGATTCCGTCTTGGCTTCTGATTCCACGAGTCGCATCTAGAGGCGGAAGATGTCAGCGGACGCCACTCATGGCATGGGAAAAGGTGGGAGCAGAGAGGGGGCAGGCTTCGCATGCTCCTGAGATGCCGCCGCGTGCGACGGCTCTATGAGTTGCTGCTTCGAGTGTCGGGGCGCTCGCACTCACCTTCAATGCGCCGATTTTGGTCAAGCCTTCGTCATACTCATACGAGCATTCCACACCTCGACGCACACAAGGAGTACAGGCAGGCCGTTCGGCAGTGCACTTGGTCCTCGCGTCAGCATTTGGACCGTTGTTGCTACAAGGCTGTGAGGTACCTTTGCCTTCCGCTTCCGACATGGCCAACAGGCAACATCGACGGCCTTCTTCTGGCTTCCTCCCTCACTGCTCGGCGACGATGTCGCTCTTTGTTTCTGTGCGCGCTGGTCTATAGTCAGTCGCCTGCCAGTAGATGAAGCCTTAGGTAGACGGCAGAGCCGGGACCCATAAGGAGACACACCTTCCTCGGTGGCTGCTCCGCCGACACGGACTCGGCGCCGTCGATAAGAGGCACCGCAAGGTTTCTGTTCATTGCTTTTCGTACTTGAGAGTTGTGGTTAAGGTTGTGCCACAGAAGCACGGTGGGAGAGTCGGAAATTCCGAGGCCTCTGGCTTCAAGTCTGAGCACCGCGACGGTTGCTCTGAGCTCGTTGAATCACGGTGGGTCATGTGTGTAGCTGCAGGGGAGGGACGGGCTTTTTCCCAAGGCCGGGCGGGTTATGCGCTTCTCAGATGCTGTTCAACCGGCCGTCTGGAGTTGGTTGGCATTCATGCGCCGCCCCTAGGGAACAAGGCTGATGGCACCGAGGGTCGAAGAAATCACGACGTTCGCAATGGGTGGGTTCCTTCAGTCACAGGTCTGGAGTGAGAAGTGGGTGGAGTTGGCTTGAAATTACAGCCATTAAGCTCATTGAACACAAGCCACGGGGTTCTGCAGACATGGCATATCACTACTGCCCAGAAACACCTGCAGCCTAGTGTCCTAGTGGGGCCACGCTTGGCCTACTACAAGTTACCGCCCAAGAAGTCACTATGCAAAAGCAAACGGTGCAGCTCCGATGTACAAGGTTTACTTCTACTAAAACACTTTGCCAGAAGAAGAGTCTGGCGGTCGCTTCGATCGTGCTCAACTTGCTGGGGTAAAATGTGCTCGGAGCAGTGTCCGTCGCCGGACGGGCTCAAGATGCCCGCGTTTGTCGGGAGGTCTGCTTGCCTCCCACTCGCGTTTCTGTCCTCTTCACATCTTGAATAATTTTGCTAAATCGTCATGAGCACAACCATGCTTTCGCAACTCGCACCATATGCGTACCACACCAGGGCAGCAGGCCGTGTGCTCTCGACGAGTCCTGTACATCTCCAACCTACCAATAACTACTCACTGGTCCTCCATTTCGTCAATGGACCGCGTAAAACAGCCTATGAGTACATGCTGGCGTCTCTCAGCGACCGTCAGAAGCGGCACCGCAGCGTGGGCAGCGGTCCGCACAGCCTGGCGCCAATTTGAGAGAGTCCCTCATTCGCGGCTGGAACTGCTCGTTGGAAATCAGGCCGGCACGATACAGTACGGCGTATAGGATCTTGCTTCCTCGGCGTGTCTCCTATGGGCCCGTCGAACCTGTGTAGAGGTGTGTCTAATCTGGTCAGGAGCGTCGATCGTTACACTCTCGTGAGCATGATCTTACTGTTCTGGAGCAGAGCTCAAAAATTACGCACGGCATATGTGTCCAGTGGAACCACACTCAAGTAGGATCGTAGCAACTGACACGAAATCTAGCTGTCTGGCTGACGAAGGGGGACAACAAACAGAGGCGAGCCCCAGGGCGCTCGGGTCGACAATACACGAGGATCACGAGAACCGATGATCACCACCGCTGGAGTGACGAGTGAGGACTCTTTCACCAGGATCAACTTCCTTCAGATCCCGTCCACAGCAGCGAGGCCGAGCATGCTGTCTCTGGGTCGATTGGGGCGCAAGGCCCAGCGTGGAGAGACATGGGAGATGCGGTACTTCAGGGGACTTTCTGGCTTGCGCATTGCTCGCCGTGGTGGATTGATGGTCTCCTGGTGAGTCAAAGGCCAGGTTTACGAGATGCAGCCCAGCGATGGGCTCGACAGCTTTCTCAGGGGTGCCAAGAAGCCAGTACAGATGGTGCGGATGCATTCACACAAACAATTGCCTCAGCTTTGCATGGAACTTGACCGATACAATCTGCTGCCGTGCGGCGGTCATCGAAGGACGGCCTGCACAATTCAGCAAGCACGCGCTTGGAAACTACTGGATGGGCTTCGCGATTTAGCGACCTACCCATTCGATCATCTACTTTTGTCAGAGCAGCGACGGCACGTCAATGCAGTTCAGCACCCCTTCTTCCTGACCGGCAGTTGCTGTGTGGGACGTCCTCAAAGTACACGATTGCAGCGGAGCTGGTGAGACCGCAGCTGACCGTTATTGCATCTGTTTCGTCGGTTGGGGAGACAACGCCGGGAAAGCCTATATCTTTCTGGCGTTGTAAACTGCCTTCATTTGCTTGCCCACAATAGGTAAGCAGAGTCTCTGATCAATCGATGGACAGACTATGGAATGCAGTGTGTTGCATCCACGCACCAACTGAGTATGCCTTCCTAGCGCCTCTGTGAGCAGCTGTGACCGCTGAACCTGACCACCCCCTAGAGTGGTGAAGGTCGATGTTTCGATGGCACACGGCGCCTCCCCACTCACTCATGCTCGGGGCCTGCGCCGAAGCCAGTCAGTGCCTCTGTTCAACTTTGATGTGTGCCTTCCGATCCGGGACAATAGTTGTAGTCCGTAGCAGACCGCGGCAACGGGCAATCGAATGGACGTGCTCAACAATTGTGATTACGAGTGTTAGGCTTTCCACCGTCACTGCTCTACAGGCTTTGGTGCTGTAGTGTCGCAGCGTGCCGTTTGCCTCGTCAGTCGTATTCCCAATCCATGTTCGCTTCCGTTTGATCAATTTGACATGGGATCTAATGTATTACGTGTGCTTGACACTCAGTAGAGGCCCAACAGCTGCCATTTCAAGATGCTTGTGATCTGTCAAATGTCTAGTAGTTGACACACGATATCATGCTGTACTCAATATGCTCATACACCGGCCAGCACTGGATTTCCTGGCACGGACGACCGAGCGAGCCGCTCGTGTTACGATCAAAGACGAAGGCGGGGAGCATTGTCGTCGCATTACAGCAATTTTCTTCGTCAGAAGATGCAAGACGACGGCCAGCTCGATGCGAGATCCACCGACTGACGCAGAGGTTCGGGTTGCTTACGATGTTGACCTGATCAACAGGACAGTCGTCCAATTCTCCACGACGCACCACTTGCGACCGTAGGTGTACCACTGCCCCTTTCGCCAATCGACTCATCTCTACACTGCTCTATACCAACGCACGATACGCATCATCGGTTATCATCTCTACGCCCAACGCTCCAGCTCCAAGGCATTCCAGGGGTCATCTCGAGCTAGAAAATTGACACCACGCAGTCGACGGCACCACCACGGCGCAAAATGTGCCCTGCAATCTACAGTGCAGCTTTCTGCACTACTATTGAAGCCTCCTCATCGTTACTTCACCGTTCGTGATCGACACACGGTCGACATGACACACCGCATAGGCCATCACTCAGGTCGACCTTCGACTTGAGCGTTCAATTCGGCGTCAGGGAAACTTTTGCAGCACCTTGATCACCGGAAAAGTATAGGTAAAGACACTCTAAGCGCCTTGAGAGTATGCGCAACCCCACGATCGCACAGGTCATCGACTGCCGCGATATGCACTTCTGAGCCTCGACAAGCATCGAGCGCTATGTTCCTGTTCGACCCCTCGTGTCGGAGCCCTGACTTGGTAACAGAACGATCCGATCTACCACCGCCAAGAGCCCCGCTCAAACCTGTTCTTTACACCAGATCCGACACACTGCTCCAAACGCCGGGTTGGAAGCACGACCTTTAGCCACCTCCCGCTGGCTCAATTCGTCATCAACGCACGGAATAAGGAAAAGACACAGTTCAATTTGGCTGCGGACATGGAAACAATGGACGCTGCAATTCAGGGGCGTATAGCAGAAATGCAAAGCCTCGCCGTTTGCTGTAGTTGACGCTGCGCCTTTGTCTGGCAGGCAAAATCGTCCTTCACGCAATGTTCATCTCCTCCATATCCCTGATCACGCCCTCAACTGTTGACGCATCGACGTCGACATGCCGCAGCCGTGCGTCCACGATGAATGTGGACTGCACCTTGTCGAGCACAGGCATGACCGGGTAGTCGCTCTCGAGTAGATCGAAAACCCTCTGCGCCAGCCTTGGGAGCGTCGCACCTTTGCGCTGAGCTGTGAGGCGGATGCTGCGTAGGATCGATCGGTATATCGTGAACACTCGTGCGATGCGCGAGCACAATATGAGGCCAACGGAGAAGATGTGCCTCGCGTTGACATCGTGAGAGAGACTGGGTAGTGCTGCCATGCATACATGGACCAACGGTGCGTAGGCCATCGGTGGAGTGGGAAATTTGGGAGACCATTGGCGATCGAGGTGCAGAATGTTGGCTTCGAGCTGCTTCATAGCACCCGAGTATCCAGACACGGCCAATCCGTGCGGCAGTCCTGCTTGTCGCAACGGCTCACCCGACGGCAAAAAGCTCCATATGCCATCCGGCTCCAGCACGAACGGGCTGAGAAGTTGTGTGATTGCAAGGTGATAGTAGTTGTGGATTGCGATGAAATGTGGACTGGACACTTCGAGACGCTTCATCGCTGGTTCGAGGGTAGTGTACCAATTCTGCAGTCTGCTCAAGATATCCAGTGCCGCATCATGGTGCTCTCTCGTTACGTTCCTGGCCTCGTATCTTCGATGTAGTGGCATGATGTCGGCTGCGATGAGTGATAGGGTAGATCGTGCGTGGAAAAGCTGACCGTCACGCTGACTACGGCCAACTGACCATGGCCAAGCAGTCCAAGTTGTCCGTTCGCTGGTGGGCTCCTGTGGGGGAATCGAGGGAGGATTGCTCAAAGGTGATAGATCGTTGGTCAACGACAGGTATCTATCATCGCAAAACCGTCAGCTCGTCATCTCGCCTCCTCCAACGGGTAGACTACGCACGCTCGAAAGTTGAACAGGCCATAGGCAATAGCCTGTCGTCCTCTTGTTCGCCGCGGCTCACTCCGACTATATGTCGTGTCTGCCATCGCTGCACGGAAGAGTCCTGCTCTGCTACCCAGGTGTTCGGCGGTTGCGAGGTAAGGCCAGCCAATCTTGTCTTGGCCGTTGAGTTCCTTGCACAGGAAGAGTGCCATTCCCGCGACAATCACAGCTGGAGTCGCTTCTTGCTGACCTATTTCCCACAGTCTGGTAGCTGCTGCAAGACCAAAGTGCTCAGCGATTTCAGCTTTGCTCTGGTCGATGAGGCCAAAGTTTCGCTACACGTTGTCAGCCTGTGCAGGTTGTGAAGTCCGCTCGTGCTGTACCCACGCTGCCGAGCGCGATCATGGCATGAATCAGCAAAGGAGTACACAACTCCGAGGGCTGTCCAAGTGCGAGCTGATCTAGAAATAGCTCTTGGTCGAAGAACATAAAGCACGGGTGATCCCAAGTGAACCAGCAGCGCAACAAGTTTCGGAAACTCTCGTCGTCCAGATAGGTGACTCCCCAGTCGCTGCTGCGCGCGGAGTTGATACGAGAGTCATCCTGTAAGGAGGTACTGCTCGCCTTTTGGGAATCCGCGGAGTGTGATGATTGTCTGTCGGCGTACCTAGAGTCCCCAATGATGTCTTGGCTCGCAACACGCCGTAGGTGAGCTTTGGGGTGTATCGACCCAGCAGAAGACGCAGCTACGTCTCCTCTGCGCGGCGGGAGACTGGCAGGTCTGCGTGCACGTCTCGATCGTTGGGATGCTGGCAGCCGGTGCAGATTGAGCGACCAACCCGGCGGCCGCTGGAATCGAGCGGCTTGCAACGCCGACTCGATATCGCTACCTGAGCGCACTGCGGTAAAGACACGATGTGCCTCCACGTCTGAGCCTTCGCGTAGAAGAGAGAACAGCTGTTGGTATTGTGCAAGCTGGGGCTGGATCTGCTCGAGCTTCCGCTTCACAGCCACTATGGGATGAGCATCCGGCTCGCGGTGCGTGTCCCACTCGCACAACGTCTTACGTCGCGAGCAAGAAGAGCATGTCGGTCTTGATGACGGTGTCAGTACTGCCGGAAAATTTGCGGAACAGGACTGATTTTATTAACCTGACTCCGTCGCACTGATGAGCCACACGTTAGCCATGGTTTTGCACGACAAGGTTGGTCAGGTCATGCCTTGGTCTTCTTGCCTCTGCATCTCTTGCAGGCCACTGTGACTTGCTCCCGCCGTTTCGATGAAGAAGAGGCAGCACTAGCCATGGCTATAAGTAGAGAGCCTAATGAACGTGTCTTGTGTCAGTCTGCACACAGACATACAGATACCGAGAAACGGCGGTCACGAGTCGCACATGCTGGCTTACTCTTCCGCTCTAGACCCACTACTTTCTCACACTGCGATGCACCGCAGCCCAGCAGTAGCGTGGCTTTTGAGCCTGCTGGCGTGAGAAAGCCGCACGCTACAGACTGCCATTGCTTTCCTCTCACCATAACCACCACCATCATCATCATCATCAGGAGGTACGTCTCCTGACGAAAGACTCCAAAGTCGACTCCCTGGCTGGGCGCTCGTCGACAGAAGGCTGTGTAATCAGGAATATCAATGGTCTGTGCACACCGATTCACGCTCGCCGTACTGGCATGTTGGCAGACCAAGCGCCGGAGCAGAGCAACAACTTGCAAACCCTCTCAGTGCGCATGTGGCGAGGAGGATACCATCTATGTATCGCAAGCTTGCTCGAGCAACCTTGGACACGGTGATCAATCAGCGGTGTCCCAGAGCTTACGATACAGGATGGAGTCGATATTTCACGAAGATTCCCAGTTACGAGAACCTGCGACGCGTAAACGTGACGTTTTCAGCCTCCCACGAACTCCCTGTGAGAGTACAAGCGGACCAGCCACCCGTGTCCGGCATTCGTGATCTGTAGCTAGCCACGATTGGAACCCGCGAACACTTTAGACCTGCTGAAAACAGCGCGTAATGTGAAGCGAGACTTTTCTCGTCTCGGTCGCCGCCTACGCACAGCTATCTGTCCGAGTGTCTATCATTGCAGCTCGGCAGCCGCTCCGGTCAATGGTGACAGCGTAAGCCCCTCTAATTTACTGCTTCAGATGCCTTCGTAGCGAGTTAAGGTGACGTCCTCGATTTTTGCGGACTGTCATCAGCCTAGTTTCGTCAGATTTCCGGCTGTCCCTTGCTACGAGATCTCTCTGTTCTGTTCGTGCGTCTCCAAAGCAACTCGTGAAGAGCTCTAGGCGTTGACATCTTCGCTGCGAGCGGCTGATTCCTTGCTGCTCGCAGCTGCAGCACGAGTCTTCAGCGCAAGGCGGTGAGGCTTTGCTGAAGTATCATTGATTGGGCGTGCATCGCCTTAAATAGCCCCCATGTTGACGCGTACCTTGTGACATGAGTGCCAGAGTCGCCCTCGGAGCATAACATGGGGCTTTTTGTGGTGTCGTATCTCTTGCAAGACTGCGATCAGCATCGCAGAATCGTTGTTACACTCGGTACGCGGGTCCATCCCTGAGAGTGAAGACACGCAACTATAGATTGAGTGATGTGGCCCATGCTGCGTAGCACGAGCTGCTTCCGGTTGACTTCTTCTTCAGTGCATCGTACCCCTGCTGGTTGCCAGCAAAAGTATTCAGCATCGAGTTGAGTCGTGGCCGGGCAAACCTTCTCGAGGGGTCACTGTCTGCCTCGACGTTCCATCGTGCCGCTTATCTCGCTTGCGACCCGCACAGAGGCCCAAACAGCTCGGGCATGCGCCTAACCGTCCAATAGGCTCCGGCAACAGTTTCTTTAAATGAGAAGATAGTAACCTTTGAGAGAACTCAAATTGGCGCCTGGAACCATTCACTGGTGGCCATCAGTAGTCTCTAGCTGTTGCCATGAACTTCGTGCCATGTCATGCTGTATGGGCCAAAGGTCTGGATTACAGATTGGGACAAGCGAATCGGCCGCGACAAAGTCTTCTTGTTGAGAAAAGCCAGGAGGGTCGCAATTCAACGTAGCGACTGGCATAGGCCCACGACCACATGAATTTCGATTCCAAACTCAGCAAGGTTGAGAGTTGTTTGGCGAATGAGAGCTTTCTGGGGGATGCCCAAGCGCATTCATTGGGGCCGAGTAAAACCGTACAGATCGAGAAGATTCCCCTGCAGCAATGTGCCCATGGGCGGGGAAGTGGCCCAGCAGCTCCGCGTATGGCCCTTTGCAAAGTTGTCTTCGACTCTTTATCCAAAATCGACGAAGGCGAATTGGATCTCGGGGCACGGACCAATAAGCTGCTTTGAACAGCTACGAATAGAAGGTGGTTGAGGAGCCATACTGAATTTTCAGCCTGCATATGCTCGATATTGCATGTTCGTGTGATCAGCTCAAGGCTTCGCCATGGGCTGAAGATGAGGCCAATATCATGCCTATGGCTTCCTGATCATCATCTGGCTTAAGCTACAGAGTGGCGAACTCAGTCGGCAGAGATAGGATGAAGTCGAGTGCGGAGCGATGGCGGTACATGTAGCACATCGAATTCGTCAAATACAAAGCACAGAGCTCTATCGTTGACGATTCAACGCCAACAAGAGGTAGAGTGCAAGAGATGCTTGATTACTGATGGGTGATGGATGGACGGGACGAATGATTGAGACCTACGCCACAGGACTCTCGCTGACAGATGTTCCAGGGTTTCCTTGGCAGATTGCCAAGCCCCGAGTCCCCGACATAGCACGTTCCACAGACACCACTTTCCTGCGAGTTGTCTCTCTCTGAACAGCGCATCTCTCGCTTTTTCGTGCTCGATATGCGAGGTCTGTAGAAGTATGCTCGCCACTTTGGACAACGTGTCCGCTATACCATTGGCCTCGAGACCAAAGTGCACCTGCATTCTACATCCTACGCAGCAGATGCTCACAAGTACTGCGGGCTACCCCCAACAGCACTTTTCCGAACTCATCCGCCGGGCACGATAACCGCACGGGATACCAGGCCCCCCTCCATGCCCCGCCATGGTCCACGACTGGCACCGTAGACGATGAATTGGATCGTGAGCCGCTCTACCACAGGCTTCGCACTGGCGGCTGTAGAATGCTATAACCGCGGCATTTGGTCACGCCGTAGAGGACTAATAAGGTAGAGGCATTACCCGACTCACGAGTGACGATTCCTCCCTCCGCTTTACTACCACATACTACTCTTCCTTGACGTTCTTACAGACCAGCAGACTCCATACTCCACTTTCTGATATCATACTGCGCTCAGCTCCAGCGTCCCCAATTTTGTGGCTGCTGCGTGGGGAGAACACGTTCTCGAAAGCAGGTTCAGATCTCAAGCTTGAGTTCTTACATTTCTGAATTCCCCCCCAAACGACAGTCATCATGAGTGCAAGCTATGGAGAGGGAGGTGCTGTTGGCGGCGAGAAGATCAACACGGAGATTGTAACGCTCTCACGGTACCTGAGCGAGGAGCAGACGAAACACAAGGAGGCCACTGGAGATTTCACGTATGTCACGCCGCCATGGACCACAGCGAAAAGAGCTGACGACGATGCAACAGATTGCTGTGTCATGCATTGCAGTTCTCCTTCAAGTCGATAGCATACTACATCCGTCGAGCTTCCTTGATCAACCTCTCGGGCCTCGCTGGCTCTTCGAATACCACTGGCGATGACCAGAAGAAGCTAGACGTAATCGGCAACGACGTCTTCATCGCTGCAATGCGGTCGAGCGGACGAGTGCGTGTGCTGGTATCTGAAGAGGAGGAAGAGGCCATCATCTTCAACGACAGCCCACACGCTCGCTACGCCATCGCATGCGATCCCATCGACGGTAGCAGCAATTTGGACGCGGGTGTCTCAGTCGGTACCATCTTTGGCATCTACAGACTCGAGGAGGGCGCAAAGGGCACAAAGGAAGATCTTCTACGTCCAGGAACCGATCTTGTGGCTGCGGGATTCACCATGTACGGTGCATCGGCTCAATTGGTGCTTACCATGAAGGGCGGACCGGTGAACGGCTTCACCATGGACAACGCACTCGGCGAGTTCATTCTGACTCACCCGAACATGAACATGCCCAAGCGACGGGCAATCTACAGCTGCAACGAGGGCAACAGCAAGTACTGGGGAGAACCAGTGAAGGAGTGGGTGGAGAGCCTGAAGAATGCCGAGAAGCCCTACTCCGCGAGGTACATTGGCTCCATGGTTGCCGATGCGTACCGAACGCTGCTGTACGGAGGTATCTTCGCCTACCCAGCAGACAAGAAGTCGCCCAAGGGCAAGCTCCGTATCCTCTACGAGTGTGGTCCAATGGCCATGGTGTTTGAGCAAGGTAAGCCTGATTGCGAGAGGACCAGCATTTCGAATGCATGCTAACGTCGAATCTAGCTGGTGGACAAGCCATTGACAGCAACATGCACCGCATGCTCACAGTCGTGCCCGAGCACATCCACGACCGGAGCGGGATCTTCATGGGTAGCTACGATGAGGTGCAAAAGGTGATTGACATCCACAAGAAGCACGGAATCTCGGCATAGAGGAGGTCAGTAGTCCACTGCTGTAGCGGCGCACGACCCGGTGTCGAGCTAGTCACGCAGTTTGAGCGGGGGCATGGCTGCGACCAGGAAGTATTTGACCTACATATATGCCGTTCCATCCCAGCAAAACCACGTGTGTTCCCAAATAGTTCATAGCTCCCTCCATGTGCTTGTCAGTTGTCACCCTCTCGGTCGATGTCTGCTGTCCAAGCATTTCGCGCCCATCGTTGTAGGACCGAGATTCATTATTATTGTTGTGACCGAGATCAGAGTTTGATGAAGCCGTTCCAGCTGCCAAGCCCAGATCACGACCACGACATCTCGAAGGTCCACCACACTTCACAGACAGCCTTGAGCGTTCCTTCCTCCTTTGCTACACGACATTCACTTTCGGTTGTGCCAAGAACGTGTGGCACGCGCTGGCAGTTCTCTACTAGAGATCGCCGAGTCTTGCCACAAGAATCGCCGCACCTGCCGCAGCCGTCTGGGAGGCAGCCGAACACCATCTTCACCACATCCGCAGGTCGCGCAGGTAG
The DNA here is from genome assembly GCA_022559915.2 of Septoria petroselini. NCBI lineage: Eukaryota > Fungi > Ascomycota > Dothideomycetes > Mycosphaerellales > Mycosphaerellaceae > Septoria > Septoria petroselini. Next base: position 167,943 of record JAFJTQ020000012.1, on the reverse strand, counting down.
GTCATCACACGGTCATACCCATCATCTGCGTGAGAGGGACATGATGGTGGACTTGGGTAAGCTCAATGCGGGAAGCACACTGTGATGATGCTCATAGCCGCAGCTGCTTGGACCGATCTCGCCCTGCGAACTTTTGTCAATATCAGTCCCTCTCCACAATGGGCAAACAGACAAGTCGAGCCATATCTCGGACTGCCATTCGGCGCATACCTGCGAGCAGCCCCTCCCGCCAGATCTCGGAGACTGACTGGGCCGATTGACTCGGCCCAAGACAGCGTCTGGCGCACACTCCAGCTTCTAACACATCTACAAAGCGAGCAACGCACGTGTACCCAGAGGCACTCGGGCTTCATATTCCAATTGCCATACGATGTCCGGGTAATCATCTACGAAATGGTTCTGGGAGGGAGAGTCTTTCATTGCTCGGCACCAAACCAGAAAAGCCGCATCACCCACTATACTTGCAATCGCCCACGATACATCGAAGTTGAAGGTTCACGGCACAAATGCTCAGATGTCTCGTATGGCCAATTTCCGTCATCTGGCTCTCCGACCACGTCCAGATTGCTCGCTTTGCTCTTGACTTGTCGGCAGGTGTACACAGAGGCAATTCCCATCCTTTACGGTACCAATGTATTTGTCTTCAGCCAAAACTTCGCGGCATTCACCTTCCTGAAGCTGATGGTCCCGCCCCAACGACTACCTCAGATCCGCAATTTCCGACTCCACATGCGGATCCCTCGACATCCCGACCTCAACAATCGAGCAAATCGTGACTGGACAGCTTTGTGGACCTTCTTTGGCACAGAAATGACTGGGTTGCAGAAGCTGTACATCGAGCTCCAGATGCTCCAGCCTACAGAGGCGCAGATTGTGGCAACGCCTGATGAGGAGGGCGAGAGCTGGATGAGACCGATCATTGTCATGGCTAAAGAGGCTTACAGGAATCGCGGGTGCAACGTTGAGCTGGAGACTCGAGGTACGAGGCATTGCCCGTCGCAGCTGTACTCGGAAATTCTGCACAAGAACGAAGGTCTCGGCGCAACAGAGCTCATCAGTCTCAGCTGCACCGTCTTGCACCGCCGTATCAGGCTGTCACTTGGCTGAACAAGGTCAGCAAGTGTGACACGGAATCACGCGCACACAATGCTTGGAGATCTCCGAACCCGCTGGCTCGAAGTCGGAAACGCCGCCAAGACATGACATCCGAGCTCATCGATGGGGTTGCGTATTGACATCAAGTCTACTTGCAATCGCCCTAGCGCCGTTGGCGCAACAGTCACTCCAATTGCTTTGCCCGAGTCGGCGAGAATCCACGATGTGCCCGAATGCGCCTGACCCTTTTAGCAGACTGCGACTAGCGCCAAGGAAAAAGTCATGCAGCAGTCCGCTGGTGAAATCTTGTGAAATTGTGTCCGAACGACTAGCAATCCGCGCTGGAGCTTCAATGGTCGTTGCGGTGAAATAGCTTGACACGCTGCGGGCCACACACCGTGGCTACTATCGACGTTTGATCACAGGCTCGACGCCACGCAAGTGGCTCAACGAAGGGACTGAAAGTATCAATGCAAACAGAAGCCGGGCTAGAAAATCCAAAGTGGACATTATGGAACGCAAGATCTTTCGATCGGCCGCGGCATATGATGCCGAACAGAGGCAGATGACGAGCAGCTGGGTAGCATGGTCGTCTTGGGGGTGAGTTCGACTCCATGATGGTGCATCTTGGCAAACTTGAATTCACGGGTCTCCTCATCATCTCTCATTTGCCCACTGTCGATGAGAGATGTTGATGCCATATCTGCAGCTCGAGCTCTTTTGGCCAAGAACAGACTAGAATTCTTTCTGCCCCGCAAAGCTTGGTGACTACACAGGAAAGTTTGCGGTGCGGAGTGCGCTTGCACTCTTCTCACGACGGATCCGATGCTCGATAAGACGGATACCACAGAGGGCCCTCGACGTCTGCAGTGAGTACCTTGCATAATGCACCGCCTGCACCGAGACATGCATAATGGTGGTCTTCGCACGGTCTACAACCTGATAACATCTGACTAGATATTCGGCATGCGACAATTGTAGACGCGCCCGTGTTGCCTGCGATGCAGGCCGCGTTCAACGAACTGCCGGAGACGGTACAAAGGTCTGCACACGCTGTTTGAACAGAAACAAGACCTGCACATTCAATGTAAGCCGCACCTTCTCAGCAGACGTGGCATCGGTCTGACAGGCAGCCCAGTGGATGCGCGAAGCAAAGTCGAACAGTGCCAGCAGAAGCAATCACAAGGTGCAGCGCCGTCATTCTGACCTTGGTGAAAATGGCTCCAGTACCGCCTCGACTCCGACTCAGACGCCCACGCCCGTGACCAGCGCATCATCAGGAGGGACTGGGTAATGCTGACATCTGCCGTGTGGTTTCTATTCTCTGACAGCACAAGCAGGCATAAACGATTGGGCACTTTCCGTGAGAATGAGGACCCTGGACGCAACGAAGAGCCGCTAGATTCTATCGCCAATCGCCACTTGATGACCATCTATGCGGAGACATGGTATGTTTGATCCAAGATTGGCTTACGACCTTTGTGTGCTGAGTACGCGACCACTACAGGGAAGTCATATTTGGCCAATTCCTGTCCAGATTCAGCTGTCCATTCACGTAAGCAAGCACGAGGTGTGCCGGCGACATGCCAAGATCAAGCTGATATTTTTAGGTTCGGAGATGAGAATGTCTCGGAGAGAATGGTAAGCATACGAACTTTGTGTACGCAGCTTGACAGGTGGATGGCCGATTCGACCTCAGCCACAAGTCCGAGGACATACACGGAGCAGTTCGACCTGAACATCGGCGACGACACAGATCGCCGGACTGAAGAATCCTTGAGTGTTGTCATACGCGCATATGCGGCGCGATGGCTGCCTCTAGTAGCGCCAAGTGCCGATCCGCAGGAGCTCCAGCAAGCGATTCTGCGTCTATGGCGTGAAGCCAGACGAGATATGCTACGAGTGATCAACCGCCCGTCATATCGATCCATGCTGACGCTCTACCTGTTCGGCCTCACTCCTATTCCGGAGGGGATTTCGGAGGAAGAAGAGCACGATGGACTGTCTGGCCACGTCTGCGTGCAAGCTGCTCTGCAGCAGGTCTACATGTTGCGCGTGCGGCAGAAGAGTCTACAATTCAACGGCTCGAAAATGTCTCCCGCAGTGCCGCTGAAGAAAATTACGCTGGGTCCGGATCCGATGGCAACGAGTAGCTTCTTGACCGCTGAAAGTATAGCACACTGGGCAGCACTGATATTCGACACATCTGCATCAATGACCTTAAGTGCTCGGCCAATTCTGTCCTCGGGCCTATTCGGCTATGAGGATGACTGGTGCTGGTGCCTTGTCAGATCGTGCACAGAAATGTTCCAGACCACGAGGAAAGAGTGGTATGCAGGAGGCATGGAAATCACTGAGTCGAAAGCCAACCAACTAGTCGCAAGCGGATCTGCTTTCAAACTCCTGATGTGGAAGCTCGCGGCAGTCTTTCGCGAAGCACTCCGGGACGGACATGACGAGCAGGTCTTGAAAAAGGTCTACGATTCGATAATAGACGGGATTGACCAGTTCAATCGCATTTACAAAGATTTGCTCGAGGCTTGTCAGAAGCGTATTCACTTTCTGTCGCAAGATACTAAGTTCCGCTGGTGTACGGTCTCATGGCCAGCATTCAAGCCCTGCACTGCTAACATTCTTGGCAGACTTGTTGATGCTGCACTACAATTTGAGCATATTGCTCGTTGTAGACGCCATCGAAGGAACGCAGCGACATGACCTCCTCCCACCTTTGTCTCGCGCGAAGACGGATGCAGAAAATTCCATGATCAACACACTAGCATTCGGCTTGGAGACTAGCTATAGCATCACCCTCCAGCCGACAGGAGCATCGCCATGCGCCGATCGCATCACCGTACCGCTCCTAGCGGTTGAGCCTTATCCTCATCATGTAAGCCGAAGTTTCTCTAGCAGATCCCAGACAGTCGCTGACAGCTTCTTTTGCAGGTAGTGGCGGCAGTCCAGCTCATGTTCCGAGCAATTCAGCGCGACCGCACAGCGGAGAAGATAGAGGCTCATACCCATGCGAACCTGGCGTCCATTCTGCACAGAGTCCTGCGCCTGCTGCCGGACAGCTCGAAGTCGATACAAGCAGCGAGGAAGCTAGCAGAATCGCGTGTGGAAGTGGCTGATCGGTAAAGGAAGCACAATGGTGATATTGAGTTAGTGGCGACACGTGCCAACTGATCGTAGACTGCTGCGGCTGGCGAAGAAGTTGTGCGACGGTCGCGGTTGGTCGTGCCCGACAGCTACTTCGCCTGTGTTTGAAAGCAGCAAAGCAATGCGCCATCGACCTCTCACTCCCTGTCACTTGCTGCAAGCGCTGAACCTGCACCTGAAACTGCCCAGCGTCGACAAGTGAAGCGAATGGCTGCTACCTGACTCAGGCGACAGTCCAGCTTCACTCATTGAGTCAGGGGGCTCCTATTATCTTGTATGCTCTCTTCTACGACTAAACTACGGCCCAATCTCTGGCTAATCAAGGCTATCGAGCAACAAATTCAACTTACAATTGGCGCCTGCTACGCAACGAAGGGGCCTTTCTCTCTGCACTCGACTGAGCGAGCTGGAGATGAAAGTGAATTTCGAGCACATGCCCGAAGAACCTGCAGCACACCGAGGACCCCGCAGAAAGCACCATCCATCTGGCAGCCAGCTCACTCGGGATGTGTTGGATCAATCCACTGTAGTTTTCAAAACCAAAAGGTGTCAGACATTGACTGACGTGCGAGACCGATCGTGTACACAAAACGAAAAACATACCTTTACAGTCTCCGGCTTCTCGATAGGCTCCACATTGGGCAGATTCACTGCAATAGCCTCGCTGTCACTCCTCATCAAGACACACTCTAGCGTTTCCTCCGCACTGGCGTTGATTTCCTGGTGCGGGACATATGGCGGCACGTAGATGAAGTCTCCGGGTCCGGCTTCGGCCGTGAACTCTAGCTTCTCGCCCCAGCGCATTCGCGCGCGGCCTTTGAGGACGTAGATGACGGATTCGAGATGGCCGTGGTGATGTGCGCCGGTCTTGGCGTTTGCGTGGACTTTTTGTTGATGAGAGTGGAATGGTCAGCAGCAGTTTTTGGAGAGATGATTGTGCCTCGCGGGTTATTATTGTAGTGCGGAAAGAGTAGGGCATGTCATGTCATGTCATATCGACCGATTGAACACTCACTATGCACAGTTCCAGCCCAGAGCTTCTGCGCTCCCACTCGAGCAAAGTTGATGGCTGCGCTGCGATCCATTCCGGGCGTCATGTGCTGACCACCTACTGGCTCGAGGGAGTCGGACGGTATCACTCGCACGCCAGAGGTCTTCCAGGCATCTTCTGGCGCTGGAGGGGCGTGGTGGCTGTGGTTGTGGGACGCATCAGCCATGACGTTTGAGTTTTGCGAGAGATGTCTTTGAAAGTAGCTTTGCTGTGTATGTGACACGATCTGATGGCTAAGGCCTCACAGATGAGTACACTACATATTGTGTGAGATGGTGACTGTGGACCTGGAGCTCCAAAGTGGGGTTACAGGGCAAGCGTCAAGGCCTCGGCCAGCCACCAACAGACATTGGCTGCTGGACGGATGGTTTACTGCGCGTAATTGGAAATACAACAAGGATGACATTATCCGAGTCAGATTCTCTTCCTCGATGAGCTGTTGTAGTTCTAGCGCACTACGCGATGCCCACAGACGCGGCCACCCAATCTGCAAGATTTGAGCCTGTGCTTTGGAGCTCAGCGTTGAGGCCGTTTCAGAAGCAAGGTCTGAGAATTAAAGACATGATATTGGCGACTGTAAACGCTGTCTTGCAAATGCTCGTCTTGCACTCCATCCCGGACATCGTGCCCAAGGCCGAGGATTGTCTCCATACCTCCAGTAGTCACGGCATACACACCAAGCCTTTTTTCCAGGCAATAAGCAAAAGTCATAGTCTTCGTGACGTCCCTCAGCGACGGGCGGGTCTATAATATAGTGGTATACATGGCCGACACTAGCAAGGCCGCGATCGCGAGACCAGTGGAGGAGGGTATCGCCGATGTCGTGGCGCCGGCCGTCAAAGCTGCAGTGGTGAAGTAGAGGTTGAAGCCGAGATTCGTGCTGTTGTAGCAATTCTGCGGCGTGACCTCTTCAACATCTTCTGGTTCCGCGAGCGTCACGTCCACACACTGCCAAGATCCATGTCAGCAATCCTGCGCGGCTGAGAGTTGCACGTGGTTATGAATAGGACTTACGCTGTATAGTGCTGCGCCATGCTGAGCGGTCTCGATGACCTGTATCGTGATGTTGTCGCCGACTTGTAGCGAGAGATTCGGGGGCATGCGCACTTGTGGCAGGCAGAATTGCCCGTTGAATTGGTTGTTGTCTGGCCCAGTCACTTCCATCGGCCCCTCCACCGGATGGGAGTAGTTTGGCGGCGCCCGTTGTCCCTGTTCTATGATTCCAATGTTGACATAGAAGAGCGCCTTTTTATGCCCGGGAAACCACCCAGGCTGTACTGATAATGCTCCCCCTCCTACCGGCCATTTCGTTCGATTCTGCGATTGAGGAAGTCCGCCACCTGTGTCTGTCAGTCTCGTGCTCCGGATCGCGGCTCGCTGGTGAGCTTACATGGATACATCCATTGCATGCCAAATGGGAACTCGTATTCGCCAGTGCTGTTGTTGTAGTCGATCCCGACCGACTCTGGGTTTTGTTCCGGAATCTCGCCTGTTGTGTGCAGATTGTTCCCTCGCCACCCTGGATATGTGATGACCGTGTGTGCGGTGGCCAGGCTACTCCAAGTGGCAGCTGCCACTAACAGCGTGCTGAAGCCATACATTCTTCGTCTTGCGGCGTGGCACCAACTGAAGCTCTTTCAATGCGAGATCTCGCTTCTCTGGGGGTTGTGGAGCATAGAATCGGGCCAGCTCGCGGTCGATACTGCAGGCGGTAAATGTGAAACAGACAGGCAGGCACAGAGCAGAAGACCAGGCCAGCGCGTAGAGAAGAAGAGGACAGGGAGAGGATTGATGCCGAGTGTGCTATGCTTACTACTTAGGGCCCTGCTCAGCGTGGCCACGGCTCCTGCCTGCTCCTCGTTCGACAGAAGAGGAGCGCCAGCTTTGGATTACGAAGCGTGATGATAGGCGCCCTGCAGTCAGAGTGCCACGGCGTGTGCTTGCTTCCCATGATGAGAGTGGCAGATCGAAGGGCTGGTTGGGTGCATAGCACACCAGCCCTAGCCCCGATGCAGTCATGCGCCTGCCACGCCTTGATCCGACGCGCTCCACGGTGGGCACCTCTGCACTCTGCTGCACGCGAATGGTGCTCGGCGGAATGCCCTCAGCAGTGAATGGTCGACTGCAGACGGGACTTTGCCGTTTCAGCTCGCTGTACGCGCCCACAGTCAAGCTTCGGCTGTGGAGACGGGTGTGAGCGGCCAATCAGCGTCCGAGGAAGCCCTCTTCACTTGACTCGGCAATATTAAACATCTTGCTTCGATTCCTGGTTGAAATGTGCTGGAAGGCGTTGTGATGAAGAAGCATATGGAGTCTGGACCGATCTGCTGATTGCCGACTTGATGATGTGCCGCTCACGCTTCCGGTGAAGAAGAAGACAGCGTCCTCCTGACTCCAGCCATCAGGATTCTACAACCAGGATCCTGCAGATCAGTCAGCTACGCTGTGCAACGATAAGCACAAAGAACATAAGTTATCAAGGCTATGAGCGTCCAATACGCCATGTGGTCTGTGAGATGAGACCACGTGTTTGCTACAAAGAGCTCTCTCCAGTCGCGCGCCTACATCCTAGCACAACGGTGACATCTAGTAGTTTGGGCGTCTAGTTGTTCTGTGCACTGATAGTCATACTGTCTGTTCTTCAACAATTGACCTGATACGGACTGAATTTCATTGCTCTCGGCACAACATTACAGACTCATCTACACCGTGTAGTCGTGCTGATCGGGCATACGGGTCCACGGAAGCTCAGGAGACGCCATTCTACTCCTCCGTCCAATGCTTGTCTCCCACCTTTACACAGTCGCCTTCTCCCACTTGTCTTCTCTTGAAAACTGCCTTTAAGCGTGCGCCAAACTTGTCTGGCGCTGCCTCGGCGACAGATTCATGGTCCTTGCGATAGCCTTCGCGTGGCCGTGGACCATGCTTACTGGTCGGTGGCCGTGTCGACATCGTGCCGGGAAACGCCTGCACAATGGCGTCCCGATCGTGATGGATTTGCCCATGCGTATCCGTGGAATAGTCGGGCGAGGTGCCGCGGCTGCTGGCTGGCGGAGTCAAAGGTAGCGCGGAGCCTCCGGGCATATGCGAGGGCCGGCAGACATAGCCTTGGCTCGGCGGCAGGAACACTTGAGTCTCGTAGGGCGCTGGCTGTCTGGCGCACCACGTGTTTGTCCGCGGCTCAATGGGCGAGCCTTCACTAACTGAAAGCGAGCGCTGTGGCTGAACAAGCTGTTCCCTCCTGCTCACATCGTGCTTGGCAACGCTGTTGCTACGCGCGATCCACATGGCCGGCAAATCATGTCGGTCTGCTGGCGAGGGTTTGGCACCATTGTTTGCTTTGATAAAAGGCACTTGCGTTGTGGCTGTCCGTTCCCACGGTGGAGTCTGGGCGTCCTGCCGCCTTGGGACGTTTTCGTGTCCATGAGGGAGTGGCGTGGACTTGTCTCGATCCATTGTTTGTGCAATCGAGTAGTATGCCCAAGTCACCTCGACCATGCAGGTTCAGTGTGGTCGAATCTTTTCTTGATAGCGCGGCTCGTGATGGATAAAGGGCACTCCTTCGGCAGTCATGAATGTAAAGCAGAGAAAGAAAAGGCACAAACATCTAGTAGCCTACCACTGCAGCGCACTGCGTTAAAGACGTTGCGCTCGGTGCGAAGGCCGTACCACAGATAGGCATGACATTTGCCTGATGCTGTGCTGTGCCTATGCGTGCGTGTCCTAGCTGGCTCTTCTCAGGGCAGGGTCAGCTTTGATGCAACAGCTAGTGCATGCTCGTGCAGGCTATGAGGTCAGACTGCTGTACTGCTGCGCGCAAGCACCGAACACTCTTTGTGTGCCATGGCCTGCTTGCGCCCAGACTGTCCCGAGTTTGCGGCTTCTGGTGAACGCGACAATTGCTTTCCATTGTGCTTGGCTGAACGCAGTTCTTTTGAGTCTTGACTGCTTTGCGTAGACGCGCATCGCAGTGACACCGACGGTGGAGACACGCATGGAATGACGAACGACTCACAGCATGTGTGTCGCGCTGAGGAACGTGTATGTAGCCGCCGAAAAGTGAGCAGGGCCCACTAGCAGCGGGCTCATTAGTCGAAACCCTGGTCTATCGTTCTAGAACATCTCCGCTGTCAATCATCGAGACCTTGGGCAGCTCGTCTGTCAGCTTTCGTGCAAGTCGAATTTTGTAATCCACAATGCGAGCAACACTGGGACACTAAGTTCATGTCCTGTTGTTGGAGCAGAGCTCATGAACCTGTGTGACAGATGGCGATCGACTGTCCTCTCGCTACACCGAGGAGAGTCGCCGGATCTGACGGGGCCGAAGCCTCCACCAATCCTCGCATTGACAAGGTCAGACCATAGACTGTAGTGTAGAAGTGTTTCCAACCGTCGCCTAGACATTCGAGATACCGTTGAGTACCAACAGCTGTTTAGGTGGCGGTCACGACGAGTGCCTTGACCATTACGTTGCTGCCGCAAAAGTATACAGTCGGGCAGTCTGAGGACAGCTTTTCTGAGTATTGCATGGTCGTATGATTAGTCGCACACGCTAGAACAGGACAGGACATGCCAGACAATGTTCTTGTGCTGGGAAGAGTATCGGCGCTCGTGCCAGAGGATCTTCTATTCCTACAGCGATGCGTGAGCAGATCTTTAGTCGGTCGAGAGTGTCGCTGCAAGCGCTTGACCTTCATCACCTCGCAGCTTCGGGAGGAGTGAGGTCTCAACTACTTCTCGCATCAGTATGTAGTGACGACACGGTTCGCGTTGCTGCCCTTGCCCCGTCAGAACGCCGACGCATAGGACCTTACAGTCGGCGATTCTATGTCTTCCATCCTATGCATCTTGTTGGTCGTGCTCGCCGGTTTCCGCTATGCTATCCCTGGTCCGTCATCCGGATTGCGTATGGGCCTCCTTGCATTATTGCTCCCACACACTCTTGCACTTGTTATCGTTCACCGCTGTCGGGCGAGGATTCTCCGTTGCAGCAGTAGCAGAATGAAGAACTCCTACCGCCGCAAGCGACGCGACATGCCCCACGGTGGGCTGCCACGTTTGCGAGGTGGCAACAGAAGCGACGCACACTCTCCACTTGAGTACAGAAGTAGTCAGAGAGGCTGTGATGAGTCGCGTGACGGAGGTACACATTGGCCGGAGATGAGACTGCTGGTGGTCCTTCCGATTCGAGTCGTGGCATCCTTGCAGGCCGGCCGGACCCACCGCTTATGCTCGCGCCTCTCACTGTCTCACATGCGCACGACATCTCCATGAGCAGCACCACGAATCTGCGCAGATTGCAATAATGGCCCCGCAGCAACAGCAGAGTCGGCGACCATTTATTGTTGCTGGGTGCTGCGATGGTTCTCATCTGCAGCCGTGCCGGAAGCCAATGTCGTGCGTCTCGGAAGGACCTGCACACGCACTCCCGAGAGTCGAGAGAGCGCGCGCGAGAGAGAGAGAGAGAGGGTGAGATGGCGCGAGCAACACTCCATATTTAGTGCTCCGCAGTGCATGAGCACAGGACGATCGGCAGGCAACCTTTCGTCTGCAAGGACGCGAAGGGTATAGTCCTGGCCCGCTGGCCTTGTTGTCGGGACGGATTGACAAGTACAGAGTTCCACCACTGCCCTTCCTCTTGTTGAAATACATCAGAGTATTGCGCCAGCGGGAGCTTTGTTGTTGTTCCCTTCGTGTGCGCCTCCTACACTGCAGCCTCATTAACCCACCGTCTGAAGGGACTTTGCTCACCATGTCCGCAACTATTATTGTACCAAAGGAATATGGGTAGCGCAATCGAACGGCCCATGATGATCGAGAGCAACCAGGCTGACGGAGTGTAGATACGTCGTCGCGACGACCGCATTCACCTTCTTCGTCCGTTCCCACTGCTACCATCTTCCCTTCCGTGGGAGAAGTTAACATGACCACAGCTGGGCTTCTGGCACGCAGCGCGAGCAGGAATGGGCCGCAAGGCAGCTCAGATCAAAGCCCCGAAACACCAAGCAGACAGCGGCGATCTGGACAAGGCGGTCGACAAGAAGCACTTGGAAGCGATGCATCTGTTCAATTGCAAGCAACGGGCACACGGCAACTACCTCGAAATGCTGCCGGCGACGGCCATTTCGATGCTGGTCGCTGGCATCCAGTACCCAATGGCATCGACGTACATGGGAGTTGGATGGATCGTGGGGAGGGTGATATACGCCTTTGGATACTGTGACGTCTCCAAGGAACATGGCGGTGGCCGCGTTCTGGGCTTCGCGCTGAGCCAACCTCTTGCTTTTGGCCTGTGGGGCCTCGCTGGGTGGTGTGGCATCAAGCTGACCTTGTGAAGCTCGGAGGGGCGAGTGCTGATACGATATGGCAGCGGGCAAGAGCTGATGCCACCATGCGATTCTCTTCCATGATACCCTGTGTTAGTGTTGGTAGAACTACGACTTCATCCAACCGCGTTTTCCCAGACCATCTCGACCGGATCCTGGCCGTGGACAAGAAGAGGAGGCACAGTGCGCGCAGATTGCAGACGTCCAGGTGAAGGAGAAACGCACTGATGTTGTTTGAGTCACTGCAAGCGATCTCGCAGCGCAACGCACTGCACGCCGGCCACTTTCACTTTGCAGCTTCACGTTTCCAGTTTCTCACCTTTTTTCCACTCACACCTCGCAAGCCAAAACGAGCGTGAAGAGAGCCAGCAGCCATGGAGTTTGTCCGCAGACTTGTGCGGCGCAAGACGATTGAGAGGGAGCAGAGACGGAGTGAAGAAGACAACGGGGCTGACCTTTCTCTTCGACAGCGTTTCCACCGCGGCAGCACCACCAGCCTCCTCAACAACAACAGCAACAGCAACAGCAACGACAACAACGACGACAGCAACGACGAGGACAGCAACAACGAGAACCGCGACGTTGTCCATCCAGTTCGTCTCGACTCGCTCGCCAACAGCACCAACAGAGCCCGCCGCCGCGCAGCAGCGAGTGGCGACAGCAGCAAACAGCGCGAGCAGGCAAGACTTCTCCCGCCTTTGACGACTCGCCACGCGTCACTCGCGTCCCATCCGCCGTTCCCTCAGCCATCACTCGGCGACGAGCAGCCATTCATCTTCCACACGGCTCGCTACCGCTCTCTGCCGCGCCACTCCAACTTCAGGATGACCGTCACCGATGCCGACACGGGTGTCTCCACGCCGCTGTCCAGCGAGCCACCAGCCATGGACGCGCGCACCACCCGCGCCTCCCAGCGTCGCCAGCAGCAGTTCCCCCTTCCACACCACGCCGACATCGAGCCACGCACCAACACGCTGCAAGTTCCTCCTCTCCAGATCCGCAGGCCCGGCAGCGGCGGCAACATCAGCGGCAGCAACATCAGCGGCAGCAACATCAGCGGCAGCAACATCAGCGGTGGTGGCGAAAACACCACCCGCAGCCTCTCACCACGCTCTTCGCCACGCTCTTCGCCACGCTCGCCGAGTGAGGATATGCCCGTGCCACCACAGACCGCGGCCAACCTGCGCAAGATCCCAGCGCAAGTCATCCCGCCAGAGGAGCAGTACACTCATCTCCCCACCGGCTGGAAGCTCCCCAAGCCACCCGCTCCCAAGCCCAGCATGGCGGCCAAAGCGGCCAAGTCGCTTGGTTTTGGGAACAGCAACAGCAGCAGCAACAAGGAGCGCCCTCTCCCACAGCCCCCAGTCTCCCCGCCCCCATTCGTGCCAAAGCACTCTCCGGTCGCTGTCCGCCCTCCAGTCTTCGACCCCACGAAGCCGGCAGGCCAGCTGTGGGCTTCTCCGGGTATCACCAACAGCCGTCCCTTTGGACCTTGGTATGTCTTCCTCAATTCACCTCACCTGACCCTCCTCAATTTGAGAGTCACTCGTGCTGATTAGTTGTTCTCAGGGAACCCTCCCCGCGCTGGACCTGCTGCGGCTGCGGCGCCGACACGATTATCGAGCAGACCGTCTGCTCCAACTTGTCGTGCATGCACGACCGCTGCCCACTGCGCTGTCAGGTGACAGTGCGCCACCAGAAGATGTTCTCCGTGTGAAAATTGGAGGTTTGTTCGGCTCAGTTGAGCTCAGTCTTGGCCAGCTTTGGCTTAGTTTCGGGCGTTTTGGCCCAGTACAGTTGTAGCAAGTGAGCAAAGAGTGAGGTCTCCTCTCCGTACTTGTTCGTGTCTTGATAGCTGCTCGTATCAGAATTGTGCCTTGAATTTTCCTCTCTCTCTCTCCGCATTCTCGCGTCCATGGAGAGGCACCGGCGGCGCGGGCAGACGATCTATGTATCATTCAGGTTGTCTGGGGGCATTCTCTGGTCTTGCTCAGTGTGTGGATGGCAAGTGTGAGAGAAACGCATTTTCTCTCCGTCTTATGGTGCTTGTGCGAAAGTTGTGCCTCCATTTCTGTCTTGCTCCAGTTTCTCCACCCGTTCTAGGGCCATAGAGGCCCAGGCAGGCTGCTTTCCGTGCTTGATAGTTCTAGAGAGCGTGTGTTGATGGATAACACTTGACTCGTTCAGAAAATGGAAAGTGAGGGAGGAAGAGAATTCTTCTCCCCATGATGTACGGGAGCTGTGTCTTGGTTTCTTCCTTCCCATGCAATTTGTGCTTTCAAAGGCGCCGGAGGTGCAGATAGACCCTCTAAACGCTACCAAGATCATCAGAGAGCTTGTTCTCTTCTCACCTCTGCGTTTGTGTCTACAATTGGATTTGTCCTGAGATTCCCGAGACTCTCGGCCCTTCCGCTGACAGTGACATTCTCAAGCAGAATAAGTCAATCTTTGACCCTATTGTCCCCGGTATCATCGCACTTCTAACCTCGATCCGTGACTCCGCAAACATTGTGGCCTCAGTCAACAACGATCACGAGTTCATCCCATTCAACAATACTGTTGGTGGCTCCTTCGCTGGACGCATTGTCGCACCAAACCCTCTGACGACAGTCAACTCCTGGCGTGAAATTCTTGATCTTCCTGGCATCAACATGGCCCCTGAGCAACTTGTCACTACCCTTGCCAATGTTCAGCCCGTTCTCCGCCGTCAAACCGATCTGCCCGCCATCCCGGCTGGTACCAACCTCAGTGGTATCCGCGACTTCCTGATGATGAACTCCATGCACTGGTTTCACTCAGTCAGTCAGATCGCAGCAGAGGAAGCCGCCTTTTTCAAAGGCTCTTCTAATCTCAACCACATTTCTGCAACAGCAGGAAACGAAGTTGTATTATTCGGCACCACTCCCGATCCGCTTGCTCATATCACTCGCGCATCAGACTGGTATCCTGGCCTCCGCGTCTCCATCATGAGCTACTCGAAGCGCAGACAGATTCTCTTCCTTCCCAGATACGATCCAACTCCAGAGAACGTACGTGTAATTATCGCGTGCTATTGTTTCCGAGTAAGAGTCTATTGCTTTTGCATGTCCGCAGCTGCTGTAACGACTGTGGCACTTCGAGAGCAACATAGGGACGACCCCTGAATGAAGTACACTGTCACTTTGATACCTCCGTCCGGCTTCTATACTCAGGGGGCAGCTGCGACGAGCCGGTTCTCTGTGACACGAAGAACATTCCTGGAGGAGGCACGCCAATCGATCATGTGTTTGGGCACCACACCACTGTCTACAGCAAATGATCAGCCTTCTTGGTACCAGAGTCCCAAGTAGGGCGCGCGAACTGATGTCAAAATTACAGAGGCACACCCCTCTACACATCTAAAAGTGATCAATCGTCACACCTACGCCTTTCTCCCTCCCGACACGCAGCAGCTCATTCCCAACAACAATGTCCATTAACCCGAGACCCACACTCTTGTATATCACATTCCCTTTCGTTAACCACTCCTTCAAACCCGACTTCTCCTGCAACTGGCATCCCTCGTCCGCCATGCCGAGCTTCTCGCCTCTACTTGCAGCTCGCTGCTCCGCATCCCGCTTCAGCATGAACAGCTCGCCCAGCTCCACGACCTGATCAGGCATCAACTTCGCCTGTACGATCTCGCCCGCGTGCTTCAGGCAGCCCGAGACCGTATCAACTAGGATTGCGCCTCCCTCCTTCTGACGTTTGTGGATGTGCTTGTGCTCGTGGTGAGGCGCCACGGCGTACCGCAGCACATCGGGCGCCAGCTCAATCATGCTGGAATTCAACGAGCCGATGCACGCGATGTACCGTCCTTTCTTGCGTCCTTCGGGGTTCGTGAGGTAGCTCGCAGGAAACAGTGGCGTGGTCGAGGGCGTGGTGCAGAATATAACATTGCTCGCTCGCACGTACTCTTTCAGCAGTCGCTCATACTCGGTGTGTGATGGTGTCAAGATCGTCTTCTTAGTTCTGGCGTTGTACTTTCCCCCCACGTGGTTGACATAGTCCGGATCATCGGGTTGCGGATCGTACAGCCGCGTGACACATTTGCGCGCGCTGTCGAAGTTGCGAGTGACGATATTGAGATGGTGAATTTCGTCGCCCCGTAGTATCAAGGCAAGACGAGCATGCCAGTACGCTTGTTTGCCAGCGCCAAAGATGGTGACATCGTGGACCGAGTGTCGCTTCTTCAGTAACAGTGTCGACGCCAGCGCTGTTCGAAAGGCCGTCACTTCCTCTGCGTTGATCAGACCCACGGTATTGCCAATGTTATCTAGCAGAGTCAGGGAGCCCTTGATCGTGGATTTCGTGACAGTGTCAGGTCCCGACTTTGAAGTCAGCGACAAGCTGCTAGTGCCATCTATCACTTTCGACATCGAGGTGGGCACTGACGAAGCGCTCGATCTTGTGGATTGCGTGCTGGCGGAGGAGCCTTGACGATCGACGGAGCTGAATGAGCTCCGCGAATCGCCATCTGAGGACGTCTCGGTAAGCGGTGGTAAGTTATTGGTGTCTGGTTGCACGATATTGACGACCTTTACTCCTTGCCCGGTGATTCCGGAGGCTGGTAAATACAGAGTCGTGGACCCGTCCTTGCGCTTTAAAGCAGTCCTCTCGGGCTGGTAGTCTGAACAGCAGTCATTGCCGTCTGACGATGTCGAGTACCAATGCAGAGCATCCGCAAGGGTGGCTTGGAGTTGAAGAATGTCTTCCTTGTTGAATGAGTGCAGAAGCTTGTTGACGTCGCGGTCGCTCAAAATCTGGAGCGGCATTCTGAACGGGGGTTCTTCTGGTTTCCGATATGACTGGTCGACGAAGGTGAAGGAAACGAACGAGCGTTGTAGTTGTTTGTCTTCTCGCAAACAACAGAGACGTGCCCGCCATAACTGTTCGCTTGACGCTGACTAATTATGACGTACCTGCTTCTAGCACGTTCAGCACGAGGATGCTTGAAGAGTGTATTAATGTGGCAATGAGAGTACTACTCTCCTGATTCAGCGTTCCATTCTGGCATACTATCTCGTGTACACCCCGATCCCGGCCGACATTGCTGATGCTCCTCTGCTTCGCTTTCCAACCGGCGACGCAGCATCCGACTTCCCAAACACGCATACCATACAAGATGGCGGATGACCCTTTGCGCCGCCAGCAGATAATTCGATAATTCCCAATTTCAATTTGCTCTGCTTTCCTCCACTCCCAAACCGGCGGCGGTAGCGCCAATCTGATAAATCAAGCAATAGCAGACCAGGCTAGACAATCCTGCTCATGACAAAGTGGAGGCCGCAGAGCGGGGGTATTAATTCTGGTAAAAGGGTGGTGATAGTAATGCAAAACAAGAAAAATTTTCGGTACCGGTACAGTCCTTGACGCGTACGAAGAGTGCCATGTCGTCTAGGCGGCTTCTTCCTCGGCCCAGCCGGGCAGGCCCGGCGAAACTCCCAGACCATAGCCCTCGCCGCTGTAGCCCAGACCGGAGAGGGTCTGCGACTGCTGGCTCTGCTGTGCAGCTTGGAGGGAGAACGCAGGCAAGCTCACGGCTCGGCTGTGAGCGCTGCGCGATGCGCTGCTCAGACTCGCCTGGTTCGAGTAAGAGTTCATGCCTTGCATGCCGTTGGTGATGTTGACACTCTGATGGCTGCCGTGACCAAAGTGATTTTGCGACGGTGGCTCGAGACCGGCCGAGCGCGTTGCGGCAACCTCATTGGGCGAGCTGTAGAATGCTTGCTGGTTCGAGAGGTGTGTCGCCGAGGATGGCTGTGATTGCTGGTAAGACGCTGGCACGCCGTAGTCGGATGGGCTCAAGCTGCGCTGGAGCTGCGCGGCTTGTTGTTCGGCCGCAGCGTGAGCACTCTGTTGTGTCGCCGCCAGGTACAGTGTCAAGGGGTTGTTGGTTCCAGTGTTGAAAATGGTAGAGGCTGTTGGTCCCTGCAGTGGGTTGTAGCCGCCGTGGGAGGGACCGGAACTCGCAGGCGACACGGAGTGCTGAGCTCGGTGCGAGTGCGGCGCCAGGCCGTTGACGGGCGAAGGTGAGCCGACGCCATTCTCACTCGACTGCTGCTGTTGTTGTTGCTGCTGCTGCTGCTGCTGCAAGTGGTGCTGGTTGATGACTTGTCTCGGGGGGTTTCCACATCGATCTTTGCCAAAATTGACCTTGAATCGCTTGTACTCTTCCTTGCCACGGACAGCCTCGATGGCCTTGATTGCGTTGGCAATGTTTGTGAAGTTCACAAACGCGCAGCTCTTCTCGCGCAACGTGTTCACCAACTCGATCTCACCGTACTCTTGAAAGTCCTGTCTCAAGCGATCTTCGGTCCACGACTCATCCAGATTGCCAATGTACACGTTGCGCGACGCTCCGCCAGAGACAGCAAGCGCAATAGCAGGTGGCAGCGCACCCGAGTGTTTGCCCCAGCCAATCTTCAATCTTCGGTTGTGGATCATGAGACCTTGCAGATTGCTCAGCGCGTAGAACGAGGCGGCGGATGTCGGATCGATAAACGTCACGAAGCAGATGTGCTTGTCGGGGATGTAGCGGATGTGATGGAGCAGTCCGCCACGCACCACATTGCAGATTTCTTCAATCGTGGTTTCCGGATGAATGTTACCAAGATAGACAGTCCGATTGCCTAGATTGTTAACGCCGCCCGCGGTGGTGGCCACCGCAGCGGCAGCAACAGACTGCTGCGCCAGCGCGTTGGTGATCAAGTCACGATCAGCGCCGTTGAGAACGTGCGCATAGCCTGGAGCAATGCCCAGGTACTGTGCCGCATTCTGCTGCTGGGTCTTGGAGACGTATGCACATCGATCCTTGCCGTAGTACACGCGACGCGGAGCCTGCCACTTGGGTTCTTGAGGGAGCTGAGTGACAGCTTTGATCGCATTGCCGATGGACAAGAAGTGGACGAAACCAATGGCCTTCTCGCGCACAATCTTCACCGTATCGATGGGGCCAAACTTGCTCAGATCTTCTCGCAGCTCCTCCTCGGTGACATCTTCCGACAGGTTTCCGAGGTACACGTTGCGAGACGCGCCTGATTGTTGCACTGCCAGAGCCACTGATGTGGGTACTGATGACGGCTTGCCCCAGCCGATCTTGATGTCCTGACTCTTGATCGACAACTTCTTCAAAATCGCATCAGAGTGGAAGTGGGTGGCCGAGCTGGCATCCAGGAAGGAGATGAAGGCACAGTTCTTGTCCGGAAGGAGTCGCACTGATTCGATTTGGCCACTGCGTACATGGCTCAGAATCTCTTCGGCGGACGTCTCCGGGGGAATGTTGCCCAGGTAGACAGTTCGGCTGGTACCCGACACGATGCCAGAGTTCATTCCGTGCATTGAAGGGCCATATCCGCCCAGGTGTGCGCCTGCGAGGGCGTTGAAACCTGTTGTGGGCGACTGAATGCCACCAAAGTACGAAGAGTTGTGCGTTGGGGTTGGCGAATTGAGTGTCCCATAAAGGCCTGGCGAAAGCACTGGCTGGTGATGCTGGAAAGCTTGACTCATCTGACTCTGATGACCACGACCGTTGTTCTGCTGCGGGAAGCTCTGGAACTGCGGGGACTGGAATGTTGTTGGAGAGCCTGGCTGAAAGGGGCTTCCCATCAACAGGTTGGTCGGGAGCAGCGGAGTGAAGTTCATGTCATATCCCGTTTGAGGAGTTTGCATATCTTGAATGCCATAATTTTGGCTTGCCATGCGCCCCGTGTTGATCGGCTGTATGCTGTTCCGATTAGGATGTCTATTGCCATATCCTCCCAAGGAGGGCTGGGCGTGATGGAAAGATCCCTGCGAGAACCCATTCCCGTCCGGGCTTGTAGACGGCTTGATTGCGAAGGACTGCGTCTGGCGATGGCCATAGGCAGGAGCCGATGACATGGTCTCGCCGTTCTGCATGCCGAGCATATGAGGCAGGAGCACGAGGCTGTCCCGCGGATTTGCTGATAGCACGGCCGTGGTAACGGTATTGGCGGCCCGAGTCTATCGACCGGACACAGAAAGTGTTAGAGAAGCGTAGTGATTAAAAGGCCGTACGTGACTTGCGGTGCCTGGCAAGTATCCACACGGCTTTTGTACTACGTTAGCCGCAGCTCGTATCCTTTGCTTGCCGTGGCCATCAGCCGCAGCAGCGTTGTCGATGGTAGGCGACTCACATGCTCAATGTCAGGCAGACGTCTGTTACAACAACCAAATGCCGCGCCAGTATGAAAGCCAATGCTCCTCACGTTGACCAATATATGTACAACCTGCTCTTGTATAGGCCCGCTTCGGAGACCGGTCTCTTTCAAGTTCTCTCCTATCGTATAAACTCTCTGGAAGATTGCAGTCGCTGGCCGAAGATATTATGGCCCGTTTGGTTCGAGGAAAAGAAGGGATAGTAAGGGTTGGCCGAAGGAAACCACGCAAAGCTCGAATGAGAATGTATGAAGAACAAGAAGACAATGAGAGATGGCGCAGCGAGCAAGACGCAACGCTTGGAGGACGAGAAGGAAAGGATACAGCCGCCTAGCGAAATATCATAGACATGGTCCCGGCATGCAAACAGGGAGTATAGGGAGATGAGATCGTCGCAAGCGGCTAGCTCAGTTTTCCGATTCTCGAACAGCTCGCCGGGTCGGGCCACGTTCAGGGTGGAGGCAATATATTCTAGGCGTGGGAAAATCTCACAATGATGAATAGTGTGGAGGACTCGCGTGCGCTGTGTAGCACCGTGCCCGATTGGGTCAATAAGGTTGTCTGGAGTAGAAGGAGGAGTTCCTGCGGCTGGCAGGTGCATAGAATCATAATAAGATAGTATTTGATGACAGAGTGAGCGGACGATGAGTTCATGCAGCCTTGCAAACGCTGCCGTCGCGATGCTCCCGCGCCTCATCAGTCGCGTGTCATCAGCCAGCCAAGTTGGGCCAACAGAGGCCGTCCGCAGTGACAAGCCGTCGCTCCGCCTTTTGCAGCGCGAACGGTCCGATTTTGGCGAGACGTGAGATCCTGGGCGACACAGGCCGAGCTGTGGGTGGTGGTGTGTTGGTGTCGGACGAGATGCCAGGCTCCTCTGGTCCTCAATACTATAATCAACAGACTTGTCCGACTGCATGTCCTTTCTCGCACCAGTATTCCAGTGCCCCATCCCATGTGCGAGGAGCCAGGGTGGCATGCGTCAAGGCCGCTCTGGACGGCAGTGCATCTCTGATCATCAGTGATGATGATGGCCCTATAATTCTAATCAGGCATGTGAGACCCGGGAGCGATATTGGTTCCGTGCCAAATTTCCCTTGGAACGTTTTCACCACGACTCAAGTCCAGCATCCATACGCTTGATTTTCAGCCAGGAGAGCGCATGCCCTAGAGCTGGCCATCATACCTGAAGGTACACACGGAGCGATGGAGTCGAGGGCTCGTGGCTTGCAGGTGGCGGCTTCGGTGGCTCATGATTATTGTGTGCAACAATATCAACACGAGACGTGCGGCATATTCTACCATTGCTGGAGTGCAAAGGTCTTGCGCGTCGTGCTTTCGCATACGCTGGGTCGGATCACACTTGATGGCCACTGAAAGTTGTGATTGAGCAGTTCATCACGAGGCAAATTCGGACATGCAATCACTCGCCGTTGGAATTCGCAGCACCTTTCTCGGACTTGCGTAGCACAGTCTGATGCGAACACGGAAATGTTACCTTCAAGCTTCCTCACGACCTCGGCGAGCAGGGTGAGCTTCCAGCGGGGTAGAAGCAGCAGATGAACTAGAACTAACAGGCGTGCTCGAAAGACTACAACATGTACGACATCAACAATGGAGTACGACCAGGCACCAATGTCTGGCGAGGCCGAAGCCAAGGCATATGCTCACGATAGCACACCGGGTGGGCGCAATGATGGCAAGTCTCGAGTGTCTGGCCCGAAAATAGACACTTCCATCCTTGCAGAACCGATCAAGTTCCCATTCTCAGGTCGGAGTGCAAAGAATCGCTTTTTGAAGGCGCCCATGACGGAGAGACTCTGCCACTGGAACAAGCCCGACGAGCCCATTTCGAAACGTGGATATCCATCGCCAGAGTACGAGCACTTGTACCGACGCTGGGGCGAAGGCGAGATCGGCATGATCGTTGCTGGCAACCTTATGCTCAAGTACGATGCGGTGGAAGCCTTTGGCAACCCCATCCTCCAAGACGACCACGATGGCCGCGTGGAGGCTTTTCGCAGCGTGACGAAAGCTGCTCAGGCTCATGGCAGTCTCATTGTAGCGCAGCTTTCGGTGAGTAGGCCCCGAAGCATGCTTTGACCAGAACTTCACTTCTTGTCCACTAACATGCGCTCTCACCACAGCACCCAGGCCGACAAGGAGGTGCAGCGCTCAACCCGGATCCCGTGAGCGCTTCAGATGTCCAACTTACTATCACGTGGGCTGGGAATTGGTTCAACAAGCCCCGGGCCTTGACCGTAGCAGAGATCAAGGATCTCGTCAAGGCCTGGGGCGAGACGGCATACCTTTGCTACCAAGCGGGTTTTGATGGTGTGCAGATTCATTGTGCCCACGGCTATCTGCTAGCACAGTTCCTTGCTGCAACGACCAACAAGAGGACAGACGAGTATGGAGGTTCGCTGGAGAACAGAAGTCGCATTGTCTTCGAGATCATTGAAGAAATCCAGCGGCGCGTCGCTGACCCCAGCTTCATCATTTGCGTGAAGCTCAATTCAGTTGAGTTCCAACCTGGTGGGCAAACACCAAAGGACTGCCGCAGTTTGTGCGTCAAGCTCGAGGAAGCAAAGGTGGACTTTATCGACCTCTCTGGCGGCACGTTTGAGGTGAGACCCATGCAAGAACTTGGACACGCATCGCACGCTGACTAGACACAGGGTCGAGCATTCGAGCACAAGAAAGAGTCCACCAAGGCGCGGGAGTCGTACTTTATTGAGTTTGCCGAAATGATACGTCCGCTGCTAAAGCAGACCAAAGTCTACGTCACGGGTGGCTTCCGAACCGCGTGCGGAATGGTTCGTGCTGTGGAAGACCAAGCGTGCGATGGAATCGGCATTGGGAGACCCCTCGGCGCGGAGCCGTATCTCTGTAAAGAGATTCTAGCTGGGAGAGTCAACGCCGCTCTCGAGAATTGTGTCCCACTGCCAAAGAACACACAAGCCACTGGCATGCAACTTCACCAGATTGGACACGGTAGTGAGCTCATTAGTGACTGGAGCGAGGACAGCGAGGTGCAGCGATGGCTAGAAGCTGACAGGAAGGAAGAGAAGAGGAAGATGGATCTCCTTCCAGTCGTCGACTCTTCTGGTTACGCGCCAATAAAAGCCGTGGCTGGCTTCGCCTACATGAGGTAATACACATCCGAAAAATACCATACCTAAATCCAATTTCTCACCTTCGCAACCTGATACTCTGCATATCTATTCCTCCAAAACTCCCCACTCACTTCGTCCTGCACCTGCAGTTCATTCATCATAATCTGCAACTCCCACTGCAGCGCCTCATCAACCTTGGCATGCAACATCCTCAGTGTCGACATGCACTTTTGATAATCAATCATGAACGCCGTATGTCCCGACGCGCGAGGCATGCGGTTCCGCAGCGGCAGTGCGTAATGCCAGGGCAGACGGTCCATGCCAGCTGACCGGCGGGTAATCCACGTCCGAAGGCCAGACTCGAGTGACTGGGCTCTCGAGACTGATGATGGAGAGGAGAATGTGAGTCGAAGCGTGAGACGCTCATTGGCGCGCAAGGCTTTCAGCTCAGTGGCGTACAGGCTGCCCGTGACTCGCATCGTGTTGCTGAAGTCGAAGTTTGCAATCACGACCTCGACGGAGGAGGTGGCGAGCAGGATGGGGAGATATTCTGCTCGACATTGGCGCGAGGCGAGGAGGAGGCTGGGAATGGCTTCGTGTTGCTGTTGCCTGCCTTTTGCGGTCATGCGCAGGTTTGTGGCGTGGGCGGCGAGCGCGTAGATTTCGTTGCGCAGCTCGGCTGGGAGATCGAAGAAGGTTGTCTTCCTGATGGAAGTGGTGGCAGGTGGCGGACAATGATCAGCATTTGAAGGCTGAGTCGTCTTGCTGGGGCGGCGGAATCGTTTGAACATGATGTTCTGGTGGACAGTTACTTGGCCGGCAGTGATGAAGAGGTGGACTGGAGCTGAGTGTTAGAGCTGTGAGGTAGCAGTCCGTTTTAGAATTGTGGTAGACCTGTCGCCAGAGCTGCTAGCTGCTAAAGCGGAGTGGGGTCAACGACGAGTTGACTGGACAGTAGCTACCATAGTCCATTTCTCGTACGCATGCTCATGCTCATTAGAACCCGTGAGAACAGCGCAGATACCAAGGTCTGTAGCATCCACAAGTTGCGACGTGAAAGATGGATCCAGTGAACGCTGGACTTTTGAGTCGTTTCACTGATTTCATTACTTCACTATGTAGGTCGCAGCAAAGGATGTGCTTCGGTATTGCTGTGATGTTGTCAGTAGAGAGACGGTCAGCACTTTGGACGCTACCCACAGCACGTAGTCGTCGAGACTGATCACGTCGGGCTCACTAAAAATAAGATAGAAGTACTTGAGTGTTCTGCGATACTAGTCAGCTTCAACGTATTGTTAGTAGCATTAAACAGTCATACTCAGCGGTCCTGCAGTAACATGGTCAGCTCGATTCGTGAACGCGTTTGTATTGTGCCACATACCAAAAGCTCTCCATACTATCGATGAGTGCTCCGTCCGGCCGAGTGACATCCTTCAGGGCAGCGAATGCTATAGGTGTCCTAGTCGCAGCTGTGATGGCTTGAAACATTTCCCAGGCCTGTAGTTGGAATCGGATGTCTCCTGTGGTCCTGTACAGCACAAAGACAGATTCAATTGCTTCGGGGCGAAGAATGTACCGAGGATCAGTGACTCCGACAAAGCCTGGAGCCAGGCCTTTGCTGGCAATGACTCGCTGGGCTGTCGCCTCGTATCCTTCACCTGCAATGCCGTCGTTGGCCTTTTCTGCGACGGCATGGTGCCATGCATCCTCGTCCCAAGCACAGTCCGCCCAATCTGCCTCTTGGCAAGGCAGCGCAGTAAAGATCTCAGGCATAATGCCCGACGCAGTACTGTTGTACGCCCAGAGACAGCCATCGACAAGTTCTCTCGCAGTGTCCATGTCCTCTGGCTGATCAAAGACTTTGGATGCTAACGCTAGCATACCGCCTGCAAAGCAGGCGAGGTGTTCCGCTTGCGGCTGAAGGTGAGATCGGTGATGCGACGATCCCCTTACTGTTCCCGAGAGTAGCATCTTACGATTCTCCGAGTTCAGCGGGCGGAAGAACACAGTCTTCTTGGCTGCAGCGATTGCGGTCCTGAACATGTTCTGGTATTGACTGGTCTGACCACCCATTAGGATGTGTTGTTTCGGCAGATACTCATAGAGCGAGTCGGCCATACCGCCGAGCGTGAAGGTCGTGCCGTGTTTGAAGTCCTTCTCTTTCGCGTTTACGACCGTCGGCCAGAGTCCCGGGATTCGGGTGTGATTCTGCGCTTCCTCAAACACGTTTGTGATACGGGCTACGGCATCGTACCATTTGGCATCGCCCGTGATCTGCGACAACCGCGTAAACTCCAACGTGAGTGACCCAACCTCGGCAAGCAGGGAGTACTTGGATGGTTCCTGTTCTTCGCCCAAGGCAGCTTTTTGCCATTTGAATCTGGTGATGGGCATCCTGTTTTTGGTATCGAACGCGCAGTAGAGCATTGATCCAATCTCGACCGACTTCTCAAGCAATACCGGGTATCTGCCCCCGCTCACATCGTAAGCAGCCAGCAGGCCGCCTAGATACCGGATCGTGGTTTCAAACACGTTGATCTCTTCCAGAGGCGTGGACGCAAAGTCAATCTTCTTGATTGCTGCCACGGCCATTTCAAAGTCCTTTGTCATTCCCATGACCCACAAGGTGTCCAGCGAGTCTACCAGAGTCGCGCCCCAGCCCCCAAAGGTATTACGACTCCTCGCCGACAGGGGGGAAACCTCGTCTTGCAGCCACGCATTGTCCTTGTATCCTTCCCACGAATGCTGGAATGCCTCCTCGACGGCCTTTCGCCTGTTTCTCCGCCAAAGAGTATGCGACTGTGGCTCGGGCCCGAAGTCATGCTGAACGCGTGGTATCTCGACTCGAGGCCCGGTGGGAATGGTGAGGTAATCGTCAACGGCGTGTTTCTGCTTCACGTCCTTCCATCTGAACTTTTGTCTGAACAGCCCTGGATGCAGAATCTTATCGATCGGCCGTTGACTTCTCGTATGCGGTCTGCGGTGAGTGTGTGCGGGTTGCTCGCCGGCCAAGTGGAAGAAGATAATAAAAATGGTAATGGCAATCAAGGTGAGTGACACATAGCGCCGTAAAGGAAGGAACATAACGCGTGTCGGTATAGAATGTCGATACAGATTGAAGACGCAATACAAAGAACAAAGCGAAGCAGATAGTGACTACCAGAGAAGCGCTCTCACCGTGGGTGCAGCATGGTTTGCGTTCGTAGGAAACCTCGCATGCTCATCTCATCCTCCAGGAGAAGAGCCAAGCCTCTGCACGTCCATACGACGACGATGATGATGATGCTGCAGCGGTGCCTTGCAAGCGTGATAGAATGCCGGCTGTCGTCGTCGTCGTTGTCGCATTGTCTGTTGTGTGCTTCAATTATTGATGACGATACGTTCGTCTTGTTGTCCCGAGTCTCACACTGCTCAAGCAGGAGATGGACGTGGTCGAAGTGTCGCGCTGGTCGCGCTCGAGCATGTCCAATTTTCACGCTAGTTGTGGACAGCTGCTGAAAGTAGTTTAGCGCCGGCAGTGTGCTCACTCCACGTTTCATCCCAAAATATTCCCAAACGCTGTTTCGTCAACACCACCGACCTCATCACGCATCGATGCGATAACAGTGCATTCAGTGCTTTGGTCTGGACTGGTAGGCCATTGTGCTGTACTAGTGTCGCTGCGATGGTAGACGCGTACCCGACGTTGCCGCAATGCGCTGCGGTCGCGACGGCCCTGAAAGTGCTCCTGTGGCCAGCCTAGTAGGTCCAGGTCAGCCTTGGCATCGAGTATGCCTCCCAGCTGACGCGAGGCAGCAAGTCCACCGACTTCGAAGTGCACCGGAACTGGCTGGCAATTACCAACTCGCTTCCGCTGAGGGAGTGGTACTACGAGGTACGCTGATCCACACCAGAGGCCAAGGGGACAGTAACTGAAGGAGATGCAGAACACTTCAGAATGGACTCTAGACTACCCTCCCTTTTTTGCCTACTTCGAGTGGGCAATGTCACAGATCGCCCAAGTCGTGGACTCGGACATGCTGAATGTCCAGAACCTGGGATACGATAGCTGGCAGACCATCTACTTTCAGCGGGCGACGGTGATCGTCACCGAGTTCGTTCTCATCTACGCTTTGAGCCTTCTCATCAGCTCCTCGCCAGCCAACGAGAAGAGACAGAGTCATGCTGCTGCTCTCTCGATCCTTCTATCGCCAGGCCTGCTCATTATCGACCACATTCATTTCCAGTACAACGGCACCATGTATGGCATCCTGATCTTGTCTATTGTGTTGGCCCGCTACCGGACGAATGGACTGCTACTCAGCGGAATCGTGTTCATGGCATTGCTGTGCCTGAAGCACATCTACCTGTATCTGGCGCCGGCTTACTTTGTCTACCTGCTGCGCGTCTACTGCCTTGGTCCTCGATCGATCTTCGACATCCAGTGGTTCAATTGCATCAAACTCGTTACAAGCATTGCAGCAATCGTTGCAGCGGCATTCGGTCCCTTTGCATCTGTCAGTCTTGAGCAGCTTCCACAAATGATGAGCAGACTTTTCCCATTCAGCAGAGGACTGTGCCATGCGTACTGGGCACCGAACGTGTGGGCTATGTACTCATTCAGCGATCGCTTGTTGATTTACCGTAAGCACTTCTGGATGCTTTTGCGATTTTTGTAGCTGACATGCCGCAGTTGCGCCATATTTGAAGCTGCCGATTGACCAAAATGCCGTCAACAGCGTCACTCGAGGCTTAGTCGGCGATACGTCCTTTGCCGTACTGCCCAACATCCCGCCCAGGCCGACATTTGTCCTCACTCTGGCAGCTCAGATCGTACGTCTCTTCCTGTGAGCAGATATGCGCGAATACTAATGCGACATAGCCCGCGCTGGTCAGACTCTTCTTGCACCCCACGTGGGACAACTTCGTTGCGACCATCACATCATGCGGCTATGCGTCGTTCCTCTTTGGCTGGCACGTACACGAGAAGGCTATTCTGTTGGTCATCATACCGTTCAGTCTACTGGCGTTGAAAGACCGACGGTTCCTGGGCGCTTTTCGACCACTGGCTGTGGCGGGCCATGTGAGCCTTTTCCCACTGCTTTTCACCGCCATGGAGGCCCCAGTCAAGGTCGTCTACACAATTTTCTGGCTCGTCACATTCTTGATGGCCTTTGATCAATTGGCTCCCGCGTAAGTGGACCATCTATTGTCATGAACGATGACCACGACTGACTTCGTCATAGATCGGAAAAGCCTCGAGTGTTCCTCTTTGATCGATTTTCTTTGTTGTACATAGCCGTGGCGATTCCTCTGATTGCGTATTGTTCACTTCTGCACCAGCTCGTGTTTGGAGCCAAGTATGAGTTCTTGCCGTTGATGTTCACGAGCTCCTACTCTGCAGTTGGAGTTGTCGGCAGCTGGGTTGGCTTCCTGGTGGTTTTCTTCACCTCATAGCATTCAAGTAGCATTCAATACTGCATATGAAACCCTCTGGCAGGGCTCGAAACACAGATCCAGAACACTGGCTTTGGCCAGCATCTCTAGAGGTCGATTCGGTCCATCACAGCATCGTGCTGCACCATCGTTCGATACGCGTTTTAATGGACCAATGTCTTCTTCTCCAAACCATCTGGCGTTTCCAAGGACGGCGTCGATGTATTCCGCTCGTGAGTCCACATGTTCCCGCAAATGTACACTTCTGGGGCCAAGCTACCGGGACATGACGAGGTCACAACAAGGGAGCGAGAAGGGTCTGGCTGTTTGTCGAAGCATAGATCTGACGGCAACAAAGACGGTATCATAGCAATGCTCATAGCGATTTGTGCTCACTCGGGCGATCACAACGAGTCCGAACACGGCCGTATTGGAGTGTGGTGTCGAGGCGGGAGAGCAGCACGGAGAGGGTGAGGAGGGCTGTCATGGACGCCAAGGACGAATGCTTGCTCCACTCCGGGCACTGCACTGTAGCGTGCAAGCCGGGCTGCCGCATCTGCACTCACGTCAACTTGTGGGAGGCTTGTTCTTCTTCGCCATGAGTTTCCTCTGCGTCTGCTTCTGCCTCCCGCCTGACCACCACCACCACCACGACGTTTCTCGCCCGCGCCATCGCCCTCCATCTCGCACCTTCCCCACAACGTCCGTCGCGTCGCGTACACGTCCACGCCGTCCATCGACCTGCTCTACGCACGCGTTTAGGCTCGGCCGCCTTTTATCCTACCTGCACCCCAGAGCTCACGTCCTGCGACAACACGCGCGCTTGTCCGCCCTTTCCTCCCAACACCCACGATCACATGTCCCGGGCATCAGAATACCAACAATAGCCCGGTAAAGCACATGATCGATCACCAACGCTCACATTGACGCTGCTGTTCACCACTCCCACGCCGCTGAACTCCTCGGGAGGCCCTCAGCTGCGCGCTGGGATCCGACAAGATGGTGCGCACGTCCGAACACACTATGCTAGCACAAGTGACCAACAGCGAACTACAGGTCTTGAACAAGCGAAAGCCCGTCAACCTCATTACGAGCCCTCCAGACGTTCCTGACAATGTCGAAGTAAGCCAACAGGCTGCGGTGCGGACTCGACAGGGTGCTGACAAACGCGGTCTAGGTCTTCGTCATGAAGGGCACAAATGAAGTGTTCACGGACTACGAAAAGTACTTGAAACGGTATGTTCATATGCATCCTATCGATGACATACGGATATGCATGGCTAACGTCTTGACAGCTTCGATTGGCTAAACCAAGTACGGGAGTCACGAACCTGACACATACGACTCCTTGCTGATGATTTGCAGAGAAAGTTCACAGACGCGGTCAATGGCAAGTCGGGCCTGAACTATTGGGACGCGCTGGAGCTTGAGGTAAGCCATGGTTGTGATGATCATCTATACAGTTTTCACTAACCCTTTCCCAGACGAAAAGCCAAGCGAACATCGAGACGCTGTTTCCCGAAGTCCTGCGCGACCCCATACTGCGCAATGTGCAGTTTTCAACAGTGTCGCGCATGGACGAGCTCG
This sequence comes from Septoria petroselini, assembly GCA_022559915.2. Classification (NCBI taxonomy): domain Eukaryota; kingdom Fungi; phylum Ascomycota; class Dothideomycetes; order Mycosphaerellales; family Mycosphaerellaceae; genus Septoria; species Septoria petroselini. Next base: position 138,004 of record JAFJTQ020000012.1, on the reverse strand, counting down.
GTAAGCACCGTTTCCAAACGACCCCAGCCCCACTTCTAATACATACCAGTCAATAAAGTCTTCGACGACTTCAAGAGCGACTACTTTCCTGGCGAGGACGTGGTGTGCACCCTCGACAGCGGGGAGCAGTTTGAGGGCACAATCCGCGAAAAGGCCAAGTTCCCGATGATAAGGGGCGCGGATGGCAGCGTGCAGCGTGCACCGTTTTCGCGCTACTTCATCAAAGTCAATGGAGCACCGAGCGAAGAAGCTCTACTGGACGACAAGCACATCCGTCGCGATCGCAAGGTCTTTACGAAGCAAAACTTGCGGGCATTTCTAAAAAATTCACTGCAACGCGACTCTTGGAGCGGGGCGCCATGGCTGGTCAAAGAGCATCTTGCGATCCAATACCGGCTACCGATGGAAATACCACAACATCTCTTCCAGGATGCGAAGCTCTTGAACAGTAATAAGATCATGCTTTCCGTGAGGCCACCCAAGAACAAGAAACCGAAGAATATGCCACCCGCGGAATATGAACGTCTACGTAACCAGGAGCTACAGCAGATTCAACATCAGCAACAGATGCAGCAACAGCAACTACCCGGAGCCAACTCACAAGTAGGCCACTACCAGCAGCAGCAACAACACCACCAAATGATGCACCAGGTGCAGCCTCGTCCAGCCCCGGCACCCGTCGTCAAATACCCCATAGAAGACCTTGATCTTGCTCCCAAGCGCAATGGTGTTACCCGGCCCGAATTGAAATTCTTCACTGACGAATTGGCGACGTACATGCGGAGCGGACGAAAGTTTGCAGTAGCGGGCATTCAGATGCGGTCGATAGGCATGCTACTTGAAGTGTGGAACACGCTCAACGTTCAGTGCGAGGTCTACTTGTTGGACAGCTTCACGTTCGACGATTTCGTGGATGCTATGCAATACTCGGAGCTGGACCCGCCTTGCGAGCTTTTCGAGGAGATTCACTGTGCCGTACTGAAACTGTTCGTTGACTGCGACGGCAAGCTGCTCGTCAAGGATATGCCACGCAAGAAGATTGAGCAGCTTCCGGTGGACGACGATACAGAGATGCAGGACGACAGTGAAGTCTCTACGCCACTACCAGATGTGCCGGCGCGTTCGACGCGCAGCAGACTCAGCCACATGGAGATCGCGGATCCAGATAGCCCTGTCGTGGAGAATCGGAATCGTGCCGCCGAGATGCTCGGAGACCGGTCGTGGGACCGCAGACTGGCCGCTCGAGATTTTGAGAAAGGTGGCTGGCAAGTGATCGTTGTTGGCATACTGCACCAGTTGTCCCAGATCCCATCGTTCAAGGAGAAATGCGAGAAGATCTTGGCCCACCTCGCGCCAATCGATGCAAAACCAACGCAAGAAACAGCTCTGGAGCAATATGCCACCCTGGACGTCAACTTGCGCATCACGGCACTCCAGATCTTGACCGTCCTCACGATACGCACCGACGCAATCAAGGAGTTCCTCGAAGCCTGCATGGACGACATGACTGACGTGCGAAAGCGAAAGATAGAGCATCAGCGGGAGAAGAAGATTGCCATGGAGGAGTTCGCTGTGAAGGACCGCGAGTTCAAGATTCTCCGACCTGATCATCTGCCACCATCACCTGAGCTGACAGCTACAGAGACTATTGAAGTCGATGTTACCGAAGACTCTGTCGATCTCAACGGGACTGCTAGTAGTCCGGATCCTGATGAGGATGCGCCCGCGGTAGGCAGATCGCTGCGGCGCGCTGGTGATCGGAAGCGCAAACGAGAGGAAGACCAAGCGCGCCGAGAGAAGGAGAAGGCGGAGAAAGTCGAGGCGGCCAAAGCACACAACAAAGCGGCGAAGGAGTTCAAGAAGATCGAGAAGGAATGCGTGGAACTAAAAGAACGTATCCGCTTGCAAGAAGAGAAGATTGCCGAGTGTGACTCGGATTTGCGCGAGGCTAATGTTCAGCGTACCAAAGTCCTGGGCAAGGATCGCTTCTGCAATCGCTACTACTGGTTCGAGCGCAATGGACAGCCTTTTGGAGGCTTGCCGAGCTCGAGTACATCATCCTATGGCTACGCGAACGGTCGCGTCTGGGTGCAAGGGCCCGACGCCATGGAGCGCGAAGGCTTCATCGACCGTCCGCCCGAGGACCAGCGCGAATACCAGAGGTACTTCCAAATGACGGTGCAACAGCGTCGCGACCAGGAAGAGGGCGGCGTGCAGCTCAAATCGGCGGAAGAGTGGGGCTATATTGACGACCCAGATCGTCTGGACAATTTGATCGGCTGGCTGGATGACCGCGGCGAGCGCGAGAGGAAACTCCGCAAGGAATTGCTGGACTGGCGAGAAAAGATTGCCGAGTACATGGGAGTGTACAAGAACTTTCTGGATCAAGAAGCCGCCAAGAAGATCGACTCGGAAGAGGATGGCAACAAGCGCGTGTCCACCCGACACAAGCTGGCCGAGGAGGAGCACGCCGCCAGAGCCCGCTGTCTTCGCTGGAGTAACACAATGGCTCTCGCCGACCTAGGCCATCTGCATTCGCAAGCTCCAAAGCCCAAGGAAAAAAAGTCACACAGGAAGCAGGCCCCAGCAGAGCGCGAAGACCGCGGGCGCGGCGTTGCAGTGCCTATCAACCGTAACAGCAAGCCGATGACACGGCAAGGGGCCGACCACAGGAAATAAACTACGGCCAGGACGGCGATGGCATATTTGTGCTCGGCTGCTGCCCTTTTTTGGCTCATGGGTGAGCTTCTGAGAGCTTGTTCCTTGCCGATGCGAAGATGATCAGCGACATTGTTGTTGCTACGAGGGCGTTCATGTGTCTTGCTTGTTGCTCAAGTAGAAGGCCGTCACCAAAGATACCATGGTGTTTTGCGATGCATTTTGTTTACCTTGTTCACCTCGTCATGCATAGCGAGCGGGCGGCGCGGCTGATGGAGAAACCACTATTATGTAGTAGAGCCCCATGTGGCTTGCAATACGATAGCACTCTCCTCAATTGGATCGGAGACTGTTTCCATTACATCCTGTCTTGTCTTGATACATATGTACAAAGTAAAGTGGCGTGGCGTACGCTGCCCTGGCATGATACATACATTTTTGTCGATACTGGCTGGTACGAGTGCGACTCCTACAGCGTCAGAGCCTCGTTACCTTGCTGCGCTCCCTGGCCCATGAAGAATCGCTTCGATTCCAGACATCTCTCGCTGGTGCAGCCGGGACACCTCAGGCCCATTTGCTTGCTGCAAACCACGCCCGACTTGAGGTGGTCGCTCGCCAGACTCGCCAATGCGCTGATGAATGTCGGGCTTCCGTTCAGGCTCTCGCATCTGCGTACGCGGCCCTCGGCACCCGCCTCGTCGGCCTCGTGGATGACTTCCTGGTCGATTTCGAACAGCGTCTCGATGTGATCGGACGTGAAAGCGATTGGAATCAGAACCATGTCCTTTTGTCCCTTCTTCAGCAGGTTGGGCACCACCTCTGCCGTCTGCGCGCCCAGCCATGCCGATGGACCGACTTGTGATTGCCAGCACAGTCTGTAGGGGTTCTTGTGTCCTAGCTTCTGCTGCACTGCCCACACGGTCGCTGCGACTTCTGCGGGATATGGATCTCCGCGGTTGACAACGGACATGGGGAGGGAGTGTGCCGAGTACAGGAGCACGACGCTGTCGCGCACGTCTTCGGGGTAGGACTCAAGTCGCTTGGTAATGTTCTCGGCGAAGGCGTCAACGAGGCCGGGGTGCGTGGGCCAGCGGTCGATCACGCTCCATTGGATGGAGCCCTCGGCGGGAGAGTCGGCGTTGCGGGTGGGGGATTCAAGGCGTTGGCGCCATTTCCAGAGCTCGTTCAACGAGGAGCCGGTCGTGGAGCACGAGTACTGCGGGTATTGTGTGAACGCCACGGCGCGCCCTCCTCTGCCTTTGCCGAATCCATCTTCGAACAACTTGTTGTACATTTCCTCCGTCAGCGGGTTGGCGTATCGGAATGCCACGTAGGGCTTGTGTGGTGCGGACTCGGGATTCGTCTTGTCCAAGATCTTGCACATCTCCTCGGCCTGGTACTCGGACCATTTCCGGATGGGACTGCCACCGCCAATGCTGGCATACTGCTTCTTAATCTTGGGCGTCCGTCGTCTGCTGATGAGTGGTCCAAGGTAGTTTTGTAGAGGCCCCAGGGGAATCAAGTCGGCATCGGCAAAGAGGCGAGACAGAAAGCCGCCCACTTCGTCCGTCGTCGACGGGCCGCCCATGTTCATGAAGACCATGGCCGTCGGGCCTTTCTTGCCGACTTCATTCTGCGTGACGGGCGGCGCCACGGTGGCCATGCTGCGTTCGCTGCCGCCGTGGTTCCAGATCCGCGGCTGGTGATGGACGGCGGTGGGCGTGAGGGAGAGACATTGTGCCGCCGTCGCACGTCGCGTCAGCGTCTTGAGCGGTTGCTGAACACTCATCTTGAATCGCCGCGTTGATCCAGGTCAAAGTGGAGGGAAGAGAGACACGGTGTTGTTTGGCGATGGGCATCATCATGGACATTTCGAACTAGCTTGCCGTACGAACCACAATAAGCTGCTCCTGATAGGTCCCGAGGTACGATCGCTGCCATCGAGACGACGCCTGCGATCGCACTCCCGTCTCGGCCGCTCAGACCCCTGCAGAAGCTGTTGTCTCACCGCTCTGCCGCAAGAGTCACATGTTCTCGTGTGTCTGCCTAAAGGTCATCGCGTCTTCCAGGCCGCCACTTCTTCCGCCGGCCAACGCGACGATGTGACCTTCTTCTGGCAAGGACAATCAGATACACAGTACACTGCTCACCAAGTCAACATGTCGGCCATCCCATATCGTCCGGCCGAGGACGAGAGCAAGTACAATCGGGGCAGCGAAGAGGAAGAGGAAGACGACGAGGCGCAAGATGCCTCCGGCTACAAGACAGTCAAGGATGCTGTCCTGTTCGCTATTGATGCGTCTCAGAGCATGCTCACTAAGCCATCAGAATCGGACTCCAAGAAGCCAGAAACTAGTCTAGCACCAACACTGGCAGCGCTGAAATGTGCATATGCGCTGATGCAGCAGCGGATCATCAGCAATCCGCACGACATGATGGGAATCTTACTCTTCAACACACAGAAAAGCAAATTCGACGACGGCGACGATGTCGGCAGAGGCTTTCAGTATCCACACTGCTACCTCTTACAAGACCTCAACGTACCTGCAGCAGAAGACGTGAAGCAGTTGCGGACTCTGGTTAAGGACGACGAGGAGGCAGCAGATATCCTATCAGCCAGCAAAGACGAAGTCAGTATGGCGAATGTGCTGTTCTGCGCCAACCAGATTTTCACGACTAAAGCGCCCAACTTTTCGTCGAGGCGTTTGTTCCTCGTCACGGACAACGACTACCCACACTCATCGGACCGAGATGCAAGGAATAGTGCCGCAGTGCGCGCAAAAGACTTGTACGATCTAGGCGTCACCATCGAGCTCTTTCCAATTTCTCATCCAGATCGTGGCTACACTTTCGATCGCAGCAGGTTCTACAACGATATTGTGTACTCGTCCACTCCCTCGGACCCAGACGCACCAGCCCCTTTGACATCAGACATCAAGGCTGCAAGCTCGACTGCCAAGGATGGGATCAGCTTGCTACAAGCTCTTCTATCCTCTGTGCAATCGCGCAACACACCGCGCAGATCACTCTTCAGTAACGTGCCACTGGAGATTGGCCCGGGACTGAAAATTGGCGTCAAAGGGTATATCATCCTCAAACGGCAGGAGCCTGCGAGACAGACGTACATCTATCTGCCTTCAGACGATGAAAAGGCACAGATTGCGGTTGGTCATAGTGAGCTGGTGGACGAAGACACCGCTCGCACAGTCGAGAAGACTGAGATTCGCAGGGCTTACAAGTTCGGCGGCGAGACTGTATCCTTCTCACTCGAAGAAATGGCCAAGATCAACGACTGGGGCGAGCCAACCATTCGGATAATTGGCTTCAAGCCTCGGACGATGCTGCCTAGGTGGGCGAGCCTGGACAAGTCGACCTTCATATATCCCTCAGAGGAGACCTACATCGGCTCTACGCGCGTCTTCTCCGCGCTGCATCAAAAATTGCTCAGAGACGAAAAGATTGGTCTGGCGTGGTATGTGCCACGCCGAAACGCGTCACCAAGGCTGGCAGCGGTCATTCCTGGTGCTGAGGAACGCAACGAGGAAGGCGAACAACACATGCCGCCTGGTCTGTGGATCAAGCCTTTGCCGTTCGCGGATGACATTCGTGGCAACCCAGACATGAATCTGGTCAAGGCTCCAGACGACGTTGTCGACGCTATGCGTGTGATAGTCCAGCAGTTGCAATTACCCAAGGCTGTCTACGATCCGCTCAAGTACCCAAACCCTGCTTTACAATGGTTCTTCCGTATCTTGCAAGCTTTGGCCCTCGATGAAGACCTTCCCGAGCACCCCGACGACAAGACACTACCTAGATGGCGGCAGATACACAAACGAGCTGGCAGTTACGTCGTGGAATGGGGCGAGAAGCTGGATGCTGCTTTCGACGCGTGGCTCATTGAGAACGCTGCAAGCATCAAACCTGCTGCCAGTGGCGCCGCAAAGCGGACGGCTCCAGCACCTTCAGTGTCCCGTGCGAAGAAAGTGAAGGATGATGACGACGACGAAGGAATCACAGATTCTGATATGAGGAACGCCTACAAGGGCGACACTTTGTCCAAATTCAAAGTGAATGATCTGAAGACATGGCTCAAAAGCAAAGGGATGGCGAGCACCGGCAAGAAGCAGGATTTGGTCGATGCGGTGACGAGCTACTTTGAGACCAAGATGGAGACTGAGTGAAACTGACCAACCCTCGCCCTGATCAGGTCAGCGAATGCTGTAACGATTTCACTGTAATCGAAGGAGTACTCTGCATTTGATGCGTGCCTTGCAACGGTGAGCTGAAAGCTTCACTTCACGTCCGCCAAGATCTGGTAATGTCTACAAAAGCTTCACTTCTCTGCATGTTTGAAATTGAAGCTGAGGCGAAGCTGAAGTGAAGCACGCTACTCGAGGAAACGAGTCTCACCCGCAAATTTCTGCAAATGTCACGACTTGCCTCGACTTTTCAACTTCATCCTCACAACACGACCTCGGAAGAAAGCACAGCGACACGACACGGACGACGCGCCAATCGCCGGCGCCAAACACTTCCCAGTACAGGTGAATGTCGTGACTAGACAGAGATGGCTGTTCCACCGCTGACCAGGCACAACGAAGACGACGCCAGATCGCAAGCAGAATCAGACCTCATCACAGACAGTCCGGCCCAGCGCCCTGGCGAAGGCGCCGCCGCGATGACTGGCGAGACAATTCAGGCCGCGCGTGCTCTGGACACGGCGAGAATGCACCCACAATCGCTACAAGCAAAGGCGGATGGTTCCAACTCGATGGCGTCCCTGAAATTCGCGAGATGATTTTCAAGGAGTGTCTTAGCGAGCTGAACGACGCAATACTCCGCAAGCAGAGCTCTGACGAAAACGGAGTTGTCATTGACAGCACACCATTGCTGGCATGTCTGCACTTGCTGCACGTTTGCAAGGGCTTCGTCAGCGAAATCGTTCCACTACTTCGCAAGAGTCTCGCCCTAGTCACCGCCTGGGCATTCAACACTGGCATGAATGTCACGTGGCGTAGGGTGACACTGATGTTCACCTGCTGGAAACGCCTCAACGCTTTGAGCATGCACTACGGACTCCCTTTCCATCGCTACATCTTGGGAATCGACGCTTCCGATCCGAAAGGCTATGAGACTGCGAGGTTTCTGAGTGCACTCACAAATTACATGCGAGCGCAAGGAGCATTTGGTGCCCAAGACTTCGAGGGAAAATTCAAATCGTATTGGATAGACTGGCGGGACGACGGAGAAGTGGGCCGGGACCGTTTCGATTACCAATATGATGATGATGCAGTATTTTTGTCCATGTACTATCACGGCACAGGTCGAAGCTGTGATTACATGGTGATGCACATCAGAAGCGAAGTGTCTGCGCTGAACTTCGAGGGTTTTGAGTGGGAGCCAGCTGCGATAGTAGAATGGGTCCCCTAGTGGGTGGAGCGACTCATTGTCTGACTGCAGCAATGTCGCTTTGCTCGCGCTCCGCGCGAGGCTGGATGAGAAGGCTGTTCGTTTCTCATCCGTGGACACACTGGTACGCATGGTATGGAGCAGCATGGAACGCTCCGAACATTCGAGCGCACGTCTCTGGCCTCGAGGTACATGGCATCGTGCAAGTGAGTGAGGAACCAGGGACAAGCTAGCGAGCTCGATCTCCCGCAGCGCTAGATGAATATGGTGGTGCAGATGTATCGCATCGACAGAAGCAGGCTCTTGGCCTTGTTCAGAAATCGGTGCTGGAAATAGCAGAAGCAGCAGTAAAACTGATCACGACATTCCCTCTACCCACTTTCCATCACCCCCGGCGAAACCACCGTGGCTGTCGACCTCTCACTCTTCTCAGCCTTGGCTCGATCTTTAGCCTTGGCACTCTGCTTCAACTCCTCCCACTTGGCCTGATACTTCTTCAACATCTTCTCCTGCTTCGCAGCAACGCTCTCCACCTGTCGCAGCCGCGCTATCAATGCTGGATCAGGTCCCCCTCCTGGCCCTTGCCCGTTCACGCTCGCCATGCTCTGCGTCAGCGCCGCCATCGAGGCATCCTGGGCATGCGTTTCGAACTCAGATAGTCGCGTGGCAAGCTGTTCCAATGTATGTTTCAACGTCACGTTTTCGAGTTCCAGCTCCTCTTGTGTGCGACTCTTGCCAAAAGAGTCGCGGCCAGATCGTGAGGAGAATCTGCTGTTTTTAGGTGATGTTTGAGCTTCGCGGGCATCCACGAAAGCTTCTTCGTCGTCTTCGTCGATACCCTCGAGTTGTTGTTGCTGCGCTTTGGCGATATCGGCGTACGAATAGGTGCCGCCACCGGTTTGTACGACGTAGAAGCTCTCAGCTGGGCCGAAGGCATGGCCGTGATGGCCGCGCTGGCGGTGCTCGTCCTCAATGGCTTCCAATGCAGCTTTTGAGAAGATCTTTTTGACGTCTGGTGAGTCGCTCGCGGGTACTGTCCGTTGTGTCAACTTCTGCTGCGTTGCTTGCTCGGTTTTCACGTCGTCCGCGGTTAATGGCAGGCCGGCGTAGGCGAGCACGGAAGATAGCTTTGTCATGGTACCGGTGGTGAGAGTGCTGTAAAACTTGGCGAACCCATCGTCGTCCTCTGTGTTCTGTTTCTTCGATTGCGGCTTCAAAGACTGGCTGTCCATAATGGATGGTGGGATCTTGGGGCCAGCAGCTGCATTGGATCGGGATCTACGGTGCGATTCTGGAGACAATTGTCGTGCTCGCGCTTGGGCAGCTGCGGATGGCGGATTCCGTGCAGGCTGCGGAATGCCGCGCCGAGATGCAATGTCTCTCGCCAGAGATGGGGATGAGTCGCGAGCAGAACTACCAAATCGTGCTGCTGCCAGAGCAGATGTGGTCGGCTTGGCTTTGAGTGGAGCGGCAACCGATGTTGGCGATATGGGGGTGACAGCCTTGTCTGCTTGTGCAAAGTCATGTCGAGACACGCTCATGTCGTCTTCTGTCTTGGCGTCCAGAGGCACAGGATCGGTCTGCTCGCGGACATCTTGCAATTTGATAATATTCGCTAGTTTCAGGTGTTGTTCCTCCAGAAGTTGCAGGATGCGAAGCGCCTATGCTAATGTCAGTGCGCCAATACCGCAGCATCACAACAAATCGCGCCACCTCTGAATCGCCGGCGCTCTTCGCGGCACGCGCATAGTCCATCGCCGCTTGATCGTGCTCTTCGGCGGCTCGCGGCCAGTTGATCTGCTGTGTTTCTTCTGCCGCCTTCCGAGCATGTGCTTGCGCCTAGTAAGCGAGGGTCAGTCTGCATCGACAATGCATTGCATCCCACGGGTACCTGCCGTCGTCAACGCAGCTGGTTCCGCCATGGCGCGATGTGCATGAAAGCGGTCAAAGCGGGCTGGTATTAAATGGGTACGTGAGTCTTGGTCACTGCGGTATTATGGTTGATACGCGGTCAGCTGCCGTTGCAGACCACGTGGACATACCGAGTCGGTCAAAAGTCACGTCGCAACCAAGATTCGAAAATAGACAAAGGTCGCTTGGAGACGATCGGTGACGCAGTGGTTACCGTTCCATTATAAGTATAGTTCTCAAAATTATTCACTGCCTTCGCCTGCTTTCCGACACCTTGCGACGAGTGACAGCAGACGGACCGTGCTGGCCGCTGATTCTGCTTCTGCCGCGTGAGTGTCACCCGTTGCCACGCCCCGGTAGAAGATCCCGGCACACGACATTCAACGCCGATCGGGAGACATGTAGGACGTTGTGCTCGTGGCACTACTCTCGATTCTGGAACGGTCTCACCAGCTGCCCTTCCGGAAGAAGACATGGACGCTGCCACTGATGGCATGTTCCAGCTTCATCCGCCGAGCCGCCCCCGGAAAAGCAGCGCCAACGTGTCGAGCACTTCCCTGGCGAGCAACGGGGATGGCGACACCAATGCCGAGCACGCGACTGGCCTGCGTTCATCCATGGACAAGGCAATAGGCAAGGTCAAGGGCCGCACGAGCCGCAGGACCTCCGTTGACGACCGCCGCAACAGTGACGACGGCAGGCGATTGTCCACCTTTGTAGCCAAAACCAAACGGAAGATACGATCCAACCGCGGCGACGACAATACTGAGCATGCAGAAGAACTCGGCGTGGATAAGACTGCGGCGGGTGCTTTCGAGGCCAACAATCGCTCGGACTCTGATCTTCTGCTCAGTGGCAGTGGCCGGAGCTCGCTGTTCACCGACGACGAAAGATTTGATAGCGACCAGTACGTATGGAACTTCTCTCATCATCTCATCAATTCATCTGCACACTACTCCCACCATGATCGCCCCGCCAAATTCCCGGCCAGCAGTCCATCTTACTATGATCTGGCGGCATTTGTTCGCGTTGCGAATACGATTCATATAAATGTCACGGTAGACTATAGGCCCGGGCCGCAACGACCACGCATCGGGACCTCGACCTGGGGTCAGACTCTATTCTGCATACATACTCAGCTCGCCTACTCAGTCGCACCATACCATCGCTGCTTGGAAACACTTTGATCGCTTGCTTGCAACTACTCACTCCGACCTTTGCACCTCCCTTGGCTTCCCTACTGTCTAAGCATTCCTGGCCGGACCAGGCGACTTCCTTTGTTCTTATGTTGTGCCGTTGGCAGCCTGTTCTTCGTTGACACCACTTGCTGCGCAGCAACCCCATCAGGCCATCTCTTTCTACACGCAGCTCCCATGCCGGCTATCTAACCCTCTCATCACCCGACATCACCACGCACGCGACACCTGTCATCACGAATTCCGAGATCCCGCACCAGGCTGAGCTCCACGCCAGCATTCCACACATCATCGAGCCACCCGTCACGACGGATTCTCTACCTGCTCCCACACCACCCGAACGGAGTCCTTCTCCTGCCAGCAAACTCCGCGGAAAGCTGACGTTGTCTCGAAAGAAGTCTGGCGACACAGAGGTTGTCAAGGCCGCAGGAGGTGGGAGCGGGGGCTTGGGGGGCCTGTTCAAGGCTTCGAGCAGGAGAAACAGTGTTAGTGACCAGTCCAAAGCTGAGGAGACCCCACAGTCGCAGGAGCCTTCTGCGTCAGTCGCAAGCCAGCAAAGACCCGAGACACCACAACACAAAGTCAGACTGCTTGACACAACTACCCCCGCGACTCCCCCCAACCTCAACGTCGCGCCGATAACAGTTGTGACGCCACCAACGCCAACCGATCACTCCGTGTCTGCTACGTTTCGTTCCACGTCTCCGACAAAAGGATCTCCAGCGACACGTCCTCTCAGCTCCGTGGAAAGCATACGACACCGCCGTGCCCAGTCAGCCAACCTACCAAGTAAACTCTCTACTACGAGGTTTGCACCTCTGACGCCAACGCTTGAAGAGAGCAAGACTCCCGGGGGTACATTGACACAAGGCTCGCAGGGGGACGGGAGTTCAGGCTTCTTCTCTTCGTTCTTCTCTGCCACCTCAAAAGCAGCGGGGTCGGTCGGCAGTGGTATCAACATACTGCCCTTTCAGAAAGGGAAGTCAAGCAACGCTCCACAGTCAATCGACGCGACGGCTGGAGGCGAAGAAGTTATTCCAGGACCGGAAAGCAGGCCAGCAACAGCTCTTGCAGAAGGTAACAGGAGCCCCCTGGCGATCGAGACTCTCGGCAAAGGCGACCTCAACTTCAGTCATCTTGGCATCTCTGAAAGTGCTCCAGACCTGATGGCATCCGCCATCGAGTCACCATCCCAGGCGCTCGCCGACAGCTCAACTCAGAATGGGGATAGAAGCAGGAAAGTTGAAGAAGAAGCAGCTGCTCGAGCGGTATCGAGTGCTTATGAGAAGCCTCCGAGCGAGTCGGCCACAGTCATCAACAGCAGCAACAGGCCATTGTCGATAGCTTCGAACGAGCGGCTTACCTCGGGAGAACAGACGCCTTCCAGATCAGGCGCGCAAGACAGCGGCAATGTCAAGCGATCGGGTAGCGTACGAAGCAAGGTCAGCGGCCGCAGAAAACATCGAGGAAGCTCCGCGACGGCTGGCACCAGCAATTCGATTGCCGCGGCACTCAAAGACAGCACTACGGGATTGGGGCAACCTGGCATCCACGGCGCAGGTCACCGACTTACGGGTTTTGCTGTGGCGAGTAATAAGCGCAACAAAGACTTTCACAACCAATTTCGAAGCGTGCCCGAGGACGACTATCTCATCGAGGACTATTCTGCAGCACTGCAGCGCGACATTCTCCTCCACGGTCGCTTATACGTCTCCGAAGGTCACATTTGCTTCTCCAGCAACATTCTCGGTTGGGTGACGAATCTTGTGCTCAGTTTCGATGAGATCATCTCTATCGAAAAGAAGAGTACTGCCATGATATTTCCTAACGCATTGATCATATCTACGTTGCAAGCTCGGAATACCTTCGCCAGTTTCGTTGCGCGCGACTCCACCTACGAGCTCCTGATCGGGATATGGAAGATCAGTCACCCAAATTTGAAGAGCTCTCTCAATGGAGTCGTACTAGACAACGCAGGCACTGGAGACAAGACAGAAGTCGCAGATGCTCCCGACGGTGATGGCGGCACCACTGATGGCTCTGAAGATGAAGTCTACGACGAAGATGCCGACGATGATAATGACGATGTAGGCAGCTTCACAGATGGCGGGCTGGGTGCCAGCGATGCCGGCAGTAACATTGGCGATATGACTCTCAGTCGTAAGGCGTCTGCAGTTCCTGTTGCCATTACTCCACAAGTCAATGGGACGGCTCCCAGAAACCTCGACGGAGGTGACACTACTTTGGTCGGTGCTGCAGTGAGCACTGAATTCCCTGGGCCTCCAGCCCATGAGCCTACGGAATGCAACGAGAGCTCGGAGCACTACGACAGAGCTTTGACCGATACGACGATACCAGCGCCGCTGGGCCAGGTCTACTCACTGATGTTCGGTCCGGCCTCTGGCACGTTTATGAAGAAGTGGCTCGTTGAGGATCAGAAATCACGCGAGCTCAACTATGCTGACGACAAGACTGGGCTGGACAACGATCACAAGACCTTCACTTTTGACTACATCAAGCCGCTCTACAACCCTGTGGGTCCGAAACAAACTAAATGCACAACTACAAACACTTTGAAATACTTTGCACTCGACAAGGCTGTGTCGGTGGAATGCAGCACGGTGACCCCGGACGTACCAAGCGGCAGCTCGTTCACCACGAAGACTAGGTACTGCTTGATGTGGGGACCGAATAACTCCACAAGGATCATCGCTAGTTTCACTCTCGAATGGACGGCAAAGAGTTGGCTGAAAGGTAACACCCTCTTACTCCACATCCACAGACCGTCAACTAATCTATTAAGGTGCGATCGAAAGCGGCGCTCTGTCTGGGCAGACCGAGTATGTCAAAGCAATTGTTGCCGCTCTCAAGGCCGCCGTCGTCACGAAAGCCCCAGTCAAAGGTGTGCCAAGAAAGGGCAGACGCAAAGGCGGCAGGAAAGAAGTCTCGGACGACCACGAGAGCGTGGCACATCGCGAACCTGCTGCTTTGGCCGTTGATGCCTCTTCCAACTGGGGCATTCTCGAGCCCGTGCGACCGCTCTTTGAGCCATTCCTTGCAGTGCTTCGACCTTTTGTCAACTCACAAGTGATCATTGCGGTCCTCTTTGCATTGCTGGCTTACACCTGGCTTTTCCCAGGCCGCAGCGCACACGGAGTTGGCCCCGCGGGATACACGCACCCGGAACGCATCGCTGCGTACGAAGAGATTTGGCGAAGGGAAGAGAGTGCTCTGTGGGACTGGCTGGAAGATCGAGTAGGGCTTGACGATGTACACGCACCGCACAAACAGAAACAAGATCGACAAAGAGTGCTGAGTGCTCGATCACTGGGTAAGGATCTCGATGCGCAGCGCATGAGCGAGAGGCAGATGGATGCTGCGATTGAGAGCACGGAGCAGAAGCTCGCCGCGCTGAAGGAGGCCGTGGGCAAGCAGAAAACAAAGCGAAGCCAGAAGACCTAGGAGTCATTACTGTCTGCATGGATATTTCTACATAGAGCCTTTGAGCGTTCTCGTTTGTCCTTTGATACAACACCACTTTCGACCAAACTGTGTCAAGATCTCGTTGAGTCGCAATTAGCTCCTCTCCACATGGCACGTCAATGCCAATCGACTGTGCTGCCCTCGCCTAGGAGGTAGAACTAGACCTGCATGTGAAAAGAATGGAACACTTCCGCGCCAAGTGGCTCGAGTCGAGTGACGTCGTAAAGGGGTCGGTCGCGCCGGTGGAATCTTTGGTTCTATCAGTCGGCTCTCGAGCTGGCTCCTGAACAACTCCATCCGCGTCGAGCAGAATCAGCGACATCGAGCTGCAGTGCGGGACTTAAGGTGTGAGTGGGCCAAAGCGACAGTGGCGCACAGCCATATCAATTCAGCATTCTCTTCCGAGCCGAGTCCATCCTTCCTCGCGATTAGCACATCATGTCTACAGGACCGCAGTTCATCGCCATCAAGCGTAAGAGAGGTGAGGAGGCGCCGGCAGCATTGCTCGTGGAGCGAACCGGCAAGAGGAGACACACCGAGGCCAGCTTCCACTACGTGCTAAAGGACTCTGGCGCGAGTGACACGGCGACCAAGGCCGAGAACGAGCAGGATGCGCCCTCAACACCGAGTCTGTTCAACGCAGAAGACATCCAGAGGCGCGCAGATGGCGGCAAGGGACATCAACGGGGCAAGCTGTCGCGCAACATTTCGGGCAACGGAGTCAGTCAGAGCTCTCCACAGAAAGAGAGACGGACTTTTCACCTGAAGCGAGGCGGGACACCAGAGCTCAAAGTTGGGAAGCGAAAGGGAAAAGCTGGCAAAGAACGCGGCCTCGCGACCTTCTCGGAGAAGCGCGTCAAGCGTGACATGAACAGGAGCGACTCGAAAGCCGTGGCCACATTCGCTGGGCGGCAGCGATCCTCGAGCGTTCTGTCTACGCAGGAGACACCAGTCGATCAGCCTCTCAAGCGTCCTGGCAAAGGGTCAGCTGTAAGGGCCAATGGAAGCGCGCCTCCCGCGTACGGTACGGTGGAGACTTCGCAATTGCAGGCCGTGGCGAACTCGTTGCACCACTTTGCGAAGGCTGAAGTAAACAAGCAAGAATCGGGGAGTGTCCAAGGCAGTCCCGCGAAGCCCAAAGTCACAGCGTTGCCAAAGCTGTCAGCTCAGCGCAGTCGAGCGATCCACCAGCAGCGTGTCGCACAGTCGTCTGCGCTTTCGCGGTCACCACAAAACGACGATACAAGCATGGACGAGGAAGGAGACTATGTATACGACACATATGTCCTGGCCAGCAGTTCTGGCGCCGCGCAGATTGACGCTCAAGACGACCTGGGCAATGTAGGATATTTGATCATCACAGAAGAGGATCAGGCGCAATGGGAGACATACATGGATGACGATCTAAGCGAGGAGGAACCGAGCGACGAAGACGACGAGAACGCCGAAGACTGGTATGGTGCCGATTATCCCGACGACGAAGTCGCATCGGACGATGAGTTTGGCCGCAACGCGTATGGTTATCGAGCCGGTGGGTCCGATGACGAGGAATACGACCAGCACACTTTCAGTGAAGACGAGTATGAACGCCAGCTGAATCCATGGCTGAAACGCGCGCCGCAACAGTTTGCAAAGTACTTTGATGGAGCTGCAAAGGAGGACGGGGATGACTGATGAAGAATCCTCTCATCATCAGTTTGGCATTGATTGATTGTGATTGCGTGACAACGCTACTGAGAGAGGATTGCGCGAATCTATGCATCGCAATCTGGAAGAGCAGGGGCGTGTGGAGACCGAGCGCTTGCGTAGCTCGGCATAGCCAATGCATATGCAACAGCGTGGGTCGGCGGCCGCATGGGTGCGTTGGTTTCTCACCGGCGCGTGTCCGCAATGACACCAAGACTCGACGGCTGCGACACTCGCATGCACACTACTGTGGGAAGCTGAATGTGTGAAGACTCGGCACCACTTGTACTCGTTCAGCCGAGCCGGTCACAAGAGAAGAATTGAAGAACATGTGTCTCCATCACGACCACGCAGTGAGTAGTGTAGAGCCTCAAAGGCGTGCAGAGTGCGGATGTCAGAGCTTCATTCTGATGCACAAAGCTGTTGCTATAGGTAGTCACGACCCAAGGGGTATACCGTATCCATGCCTCACAAGAAAATGCTACTACTGGCTCTTTGTGACACACAGTCTGATGGTCGTCTTCTTCCAGTCGTAATCTCGTTATGCCTATCGCTAATACAAATATTCCTGCCGTATCTCTTCATCGCGCGAATAACGCCACGTCCGGGTTCGTCTTGCCACATCTGTTGGTCTGGGACGGCTCCTCTTCTCGACTGGCTCTGTCAAATGTCCAGGTCCATACCGATATCAGGTCGGCGAAGTTGATCGTTGTTGTCTGGCGTGCGACGACAAAGCGGCCGCTCACCAGCTTGCAACCGTACATAGCACATCTCATGGAGAGGAGCAACGTCAGCATGCAGATCGCCAGCAGACAGTCTTGCCTTCCCGTGCCAAAACAAGGTCTTTTCCACCATATCAGTTTCCAGAGGGCAAGTATCCGATCTGAGACAAGAATTCCCGCGAGAAGTTCATCGCCCTCTGCTCAACCTCTCGGCAATCCGCTGCGTACGAGCCAGGGCCACTCTTCAACACCTCCATCAAGCCCCACTCCCTCCGTACACGGTAGTAGACAGACGTCAGACCGCCCTTTGTTCGCGTGCCAAATAGCTTGTCGAATTGGTCCTCGATCTCGGGCCAGGTGTTGTCTCGGATTATGCGAGCGTACATAATGAAGAATTTTTGCTCCTCGCTATACGATGGCCGCGGCGCTCGAGGTTTCCTGTCGGCCAGGCAGTTTTCGGGCCAGCTGGCGAGTTGAGGGATCTGCTCAGCTATAGAAGAAGTGCTTTCTCTAGACTGAGCGCTGTATATGTCTCGAGCATATGGTAATGGTGGCGGCGCTTGCACGCTGGAGTGATGCAGCGAGAGCTGTGGTGGTGGTGAGCCGAGTGAGCTGACCGGCGAGCAAGCGTGACTTCTGGCTTGTTGTGTTCGATATTGATGGCTATAGTCGACCGCTCGGGGCACTGGAACTCGAGGCTCTGGTTCCACCTCGTTGAGAATGACGCTCAGCGGGATCTTGCCCGAAGAACGGTCGTATGATGAGTGTCTTGTCGCCATGGTTGGCGGGTAGCTGCTGCACGAAGGCGAAGTGGTCGAAGGCGGGATTCCGTTGCGAAAAGTTCCAGTGTGTGCTTATAACTGGATGCACGACTGCTTGTTGTCTTCAGAACGAAGGTGGGCCCGCTGAGAGATCTCCACACATTGCCAGCGACTGGATGACGAGGACAGCGACCGTGTGTGTCGGAGTGCGCTCCAGCATCAAGTTGGAAAACAGGCTCGGATCGCTCGTTGAAGATTTCGGAGCAGTCGCCGTCGATGGCGATCAGATTTAGAACCAGGCACGGCTAACGACGTCTAGGGCACGACGAGTCGACAGTAGGCCTTGCTGCGACTTGAGTATATTTTTCCACACGCCTCAGCCCGCGTGTACCGTGTCGAATGGGGATCCAAACACACACACCTAGATCGTCATGGAACTCGACAAGTGAAGTGTAAACGGATGGATATGGCACGTATCGAGTCAGCTCAGTCTTGCACAGAGGGTCTTTCTGACCATGCAAAGCTGCAGAATTTTGTCCTTGGGCACCCCGCGATCTTCAGTTCCTAGGCCATCGAGCGCAAATCGGCGAGCGTGTCAAACGTGCAAGTGTGGATGTGACAATAGCATGGCTGATGGGCCCTAGTAGGTTCCGGCTGGTAGCGAGCCAACGAACTTCCCTTCTAGATCTTATCTGTCGTTCACAGGCCTCGTTGCCGTTCTGGGCAGACACGGTGTATACTGCCATCTATGGGATAGCAGGGTGCGTATCGCCCATGAAGAACACCTCGCAAGCATCGACAGTCTGCTAAATGTGGAGACAGAGTCTTCTGCAGTTCGCAATGATGACCGCTCTCGGGCTTGCCACAATCTCCACGCTACTGGTGTGTGAGGCGGCCGTTTGGTTGTCTGCAGGCACAGAATGCAGGCTGACCACTCGCGGGTGACACCTCAAGCTTCTGCAGCAGCTGGACTGTTAGGCGAGGTTAGCCGTGGCCGCGGTGACGTGGTGGAACACTTTTCTCGGACCATGCTCCAATTGATTTGAATACTGCAATCTCAACCGTGGCCGGGAGGATCATGGGTGCCAGGCTAGCGTGGGAATGTGGCTGAGACATCCATCAGCAGCAAGTTAGCTGGTCACCAGCGTGAAGAAAAGGATAAGCGGATCTCGATCTCTCCACGGAAACTTACTGAGTGATGCCGGGCCGCGACATGGCCGGATATGCTCCGCCATCTGCAGAGAAATGATCCCAAAGGCTGCGGCAACAATACGAGTAATCTCATCGCCTAGCACATCGCGTGTGAATTCCCGGTGGCATACCATGCTTATCATCAGTAGTGGCTCACCACAAGCACTGGATCTTTCGTCCGTCGACACCTCATCAGCCGTTTTAAACACTGCATGTCGAGCTTCAATCACATCAGGCACATGAGCCACGTGATGTTGTGTGCCATGCACCCCTTGTTCGCCCAGTAGCTTCGCCACTGCAAGCCAAATGCGTGCACTTGCACCAGTCACTTTTTTGACAGCCCTGTTGTCCGAAGCGACGGCTCTTCATCCAGACGAACACTGCCAAGACCGTTGCATTATTAGTGATCAAGGGTGCCAGATTGGAGATCACCTCCACGATTGTGCCGGCGCAAGTCACCGATTTGATGATCTATCGGCCTTTGTCTTCACGTTAGACGTGTTGAATTCGGCTTTCCTGTACAATAACAACTCATGCCACTTAACGCACCCAACGGCTCAGCAGCGCATTCTTTGCGTTACCTTGGCAGCTTGCGGCATTCTTCGCACTGGAACCGAATGCGTTTCGAGTTTTCGATGGCCAATGGTCTGCGCCCACTCTGCCGTTCCAGTGCTCGATCGATGGACTGGCTTTCGGCCGAGGCCTTGCATACATGACTGATAACGCTAATGGTCAGGCAGTAGCCCAAGCACCCCAGACGTCCCTTGATAATCAGTGTGAGGCTTTTGAGTACGAGGGTCCACTTTCAGACGGCATGTAATAAGCGGAGTAGATACCGAACGCCGTGGATTCGTGGCACTGCTCATTAACTTGATCATGCATGCAGCGCGGCTACGCGTGTTGATCTTGATGATCGGCAATCGAGCCTATCTGCCAGTCACTTCATCGTGATGGGAAGTGAGCACACAACTGGAGGTCGCATCGATGATGTGTACCCTCAGATGGGTTTCGCACTTCGTGTTAAAAGCGGATGTCCTCTTCCCGCGCCCTACGTAGCCTGTTATCCGTTCAGAAAGCAGAACTGCGGCAATGCTGGGCTTGAGGTCTCTCGCGGGTTGGACTCCTTCACGCCGCGCCGGGTGCAGGTCCGGCCTCGGTTTCGGCCTGCGGATTTGGTGGAGGCAGTGCTTCGTGCTCCAATACGCAGAGACGGTACCGTTGTCCGCATTGTCGCGACTGTACGGAGTAATAAATCTGTTGGGTTGATTGTGCTGGGCACGACCTGGGTTCCCTGACTCGGCATCAACGAAATAGATAGGCTTTGATACGTAGAATATACAAGCCTGGGTAGTGATGAAGTCGGTTCTCCGGACTGAGTTTCGCGTCGTTGTGCGAGTTGAACCAAACGCATCGAGATCTCTCATCAGTTGGCGTGCCGCGTGCGTCTGCGCCTACCTACTACTGATACCTTTCCAACAGTCTCGTCCTCCGTGTTGAGCCATTCGCTGCCATTGAGTGGCGCTTTGCGATTGATATCTGAGTTGCTGTTTGATGCCGACACCGATGTTGTCGACGAGAGCTGACGTTGTGAGTGCACCTCCCCATGATTGTTCTCCAATCGTAGGCAATCTGCGAGCAGCTAGGGAATCTCTTTTAGTCGGCAAAGAGAATTGGAGATTCTAAAGAGAAGAGAACGCTCTGAATTGAAAAACACGCTACGGAACTCTATTTCTGCAAAACGCGTCCCGCTCGACACTCTCGGTCACGCATCAGGACTCGACTCTTGACACTTTGTGAGATCAATCCCGATCGCAATGGACGACGTCGATATTTCCGACATCCTCGCCTCCGTCTCCGCACCGCCGATTAATCCTCGTGTCCTCGACCTGCAAGCGTTAACTCGAGCATGGATCAACGAACGCGCATCTCCCGATCTGCTCCCATACCCCGCAGACCTCATCAGTAGAGCCAACGAAGGCATAAAGCGTCAGATAGAGACGATAGAAGACATGACCGGGTCCCTGGATCCCAGCAAGAACTTCACCTTGGTGATCCTGCAGACAGAATTGGAAAGGATGAAGTTCTTGGTGAGGAGCTATCTGCGGGCCAGGATAGCAAAGGTGAGGCTGGCTATCTACTTGGAAATATACAGTGCGACAATGCTGAGATGCTGTTGTGATAGGTCGATCGATTCCCGATACACTACCGATTACAACTCCTCCAAGCCGATCCGGAAGACCAACCTCTGCTTTCCACCCTCGAAGCACAATACCTCGACGCACATCAATCGCTGCTGATGCAACATTACCATGCCTCCTTTCTGTCGCTGTTCCCACAAGGCCTACATAAATTGGACGATGCGACAGGAGGAGTGACTATGGTTGACAAGCCGGACGAGGACAAAGCCGTCTTTTGCAGAGTACTACGAGACTGCTACGTAGAAAGACCAGTGTACGGCGCGATCAATCTCTCGCGAGGGGACATTTGGGTGCTAAGGTGGAGCACTATCGCAGAGCGAGTGAAGTTAGGCGATGTGGAGCTCATATGAGAGGGCAGTCAATGAACGACACGAGAGAAGACAAAGGAACGTGATACCCGGCACCGATGCCACAATGTAGAAAAGCCTATACGGCCATGCTTTGAATGTGCTATGCGCAACGATTCACCGCCTTCCAGGCCTCTTTGGTCTCGCAAATCCTCCTGCTTTAGGCGTATCTGCGCCGCTAGCACTCTGACCGATGCTCTCCTCCCCTCCAAACAGATCTGCTGTCAACTCATCCGGCTCAGTAGCCTCCAGTGACTTAGTGACTTTGATTCCAGCATCTCGCTCAGCCACCGTCCTCGTCCAATTTTTGCCCGTGCTGTAGATCATCCTTTCCTTGATCTTCGACGCCGTCGGACACGTGTACACAAACAGAATCGTCGGCTTTCCATCCTCGGCGACGATAGAGGGGTGCGAGTAGAAGCTGTATCTCGGTTCCTTCGTGCTGAGAAAACTGGCGACCTGCGCGGGTTGGACGTTGTCGCTTGACGAATCAAGCGTGAGCGTCTCGTCCGGCAGCTGGTATTTCAGCTGCACCAATGTGCCCTTACAGTCCTCCTGGTTCAGCGACTGTAGAGCTTCCAGCACGCCCTCGCCAGTCGGCACATTGATTTTGTTGGGCGCATGGCCCCTCCGAGTGGATGTTCCCTGCGACTCCAGTGCTTCTGCATCTTTTACTCCAGCCAGCCCAGCTTCTTCCTCCGTTAGAGGTGCCTTTAGCGCCTCATGCTGCTCATGCTTCTTCCAGCCTTCTGCGGTAAGCTCGCTCGCCTCGGTCGCGAAGAGCGTCTGCCTGAAACGTTCAATGCCTAGATCGCGGACCAGCGTGAGGCGCGTCGAGGCGAAGAGCATCTTTTGACGTACAGGCGCCGCATTGGGCACGTATGTGATGGCGACAAATCCATCAGGAGCGCCAGGCTCGACCTTCAGCAGGATGTAGAGAGCTCTGTCGGGCTTTGCCTCGCTCGCTACTTGCGCGAGGTCGGCCTTGAAGTCCTGCGACTGGAGAGCGATTGTGGTGACCGGAACCAGCTTCTCATTCTCGATGCCTGCTAGGAGCGCGCGGTCACCGCTGGACGTGACGAAGCTGTTGAAGGCATCGTGGAGCTCCTGAGAGGCTGAACGAGATCAGCTGATGCATCTCACGACGTCACGGGCCTCTGGTGCTGACCTTTCACACCAGACTGCATGCTTGAGGTGTGTTTATTTTTGAATGTGTTGTTGGATGTGGTATGAGACATTACTGACAGCGACGCAGAGCCGTCTTGGACGGCTTGGCTGTCGCCGATCGGTTGCTTCACTTCCCTCTTCTTCCATCTCTTCTCAACAACAACAATGATCCTACTTCTATTCAATTGTTATGGCAGGCCTTCATTGGACCCGAATGCACAGGCTCTGCGTGAAAAGAGACGTCTACTGCGCGGGCAAGTATGGCTCGTATCTGGACGAGAATGCCTACTGCACACAGGATCGCCGAGAACGCGTAAAAGGTCATAACGAATGTGACATTCCTTCAAGCTAACATGACAAGATCTGGTACAAAACCATCTATTTTCATCCTTGCAGGCTGTTGTCCTCCCCAGTCGACTCTTCGAGTACCCTCAATCTCTCAATTTCCTTCCTCCCTTTCTCTGTCTCTCCACATCTAAGCTCGGAAGCAGGTGCAGACACTTCACACCGCTCGTCAGCGAACCCGGTCAGCAGTACTGCAGGAAGATCACTCACCCCTGGTCGTTGCAGAAGCCGTTCCTCTGAACGCGAGCCTGGCACTGTCGACCTGTTAGCTTGGGATTCTCCCCTCAACCTGAGAAGCCCACAAGTGCTACTTACGCTGATGATGCATGCAGCATTGCCTGAGCCGAAGAGCTCGCCGGCAGCGCAGGTAGTTCCTTGACGGGCCTCGAGGCCCCGGGCTTGGATACCGCCGGCCTCCAACTTGTGAGCTGCGTCAACGATGGCCTGGGCAACGCCGGGGGCTCCAGCCTCGGTGGGGGCTGCGAGAGCGGCGGTGAAGATGGCCATGGAGGCGATGAGGCTCTTGGAGAATTGCATGTTGGTGGTAATCTGGGATCGCTTGAGAAGCTAGGGAAGTGTTGTTTTGTGGTGATGCTGATGAAGCTGATGATAAGATGGAACTTGAGGAGATTCTTCTCAACTTATATATGTCGTTGTCGTCGACGAAAGGACCCTGTGCCGACTACGTCGTCGATGGGATCTCGACGGCCATGAGATTTGACTTCGTGTTCGGGCCATTCGATCAGCATTGATGTTGCATACTTGACGTCTGCCATGCTAGAATGACGACGATGGAGTGCTTGGGGACGGTCTCACAGATCGAGGAGGTCGGAGGATCAGTGATCGAGCCTGAAGATGCTCATCGTCAGCGTACTGTTTCTGCCAAGAAGATTCGACACTCACTCAATCGCTGGTGCTATCTTGCGCTGTACTCATCGGAGCACAATCTGGGATTTCGCAAGATACACGCCAGCTCAGATACTGCGAGTCTTTTTGCGATTGCCCATTGAGCGCAACACAGATGAGTGCGATATGCCTGGCCAACTCAGCTGCGATTCTGGTCATCGACCTATTCCATCCGACTACGCCTAGTCAGGAGCTTTGGCAGGCCCACGTCCCTCGATCGAGTAGCCTGCATCAGTGATGAAACCCGCTGGGCGAACACGAGACTAGCCAGCATAATTATGGCAAGCAGATCTGTCAATCGCACGAACAGAGGCCTGAGGCCCCTGCCATAATTCTCCGGATAGACAATGCCCTATGGCACGTGGGGCTTGATCGTCACGGAATGCGCGAGATCATATGTCCTAGAGTACGAGGTTGGTTCAGGGCAGTGATGTTTCAAGCGTGCCAATGGTGGCTTGCCCTAAGAGTGGTGGACCGCGATCGACAGCCTCAGTCCCGTTCTGGGAATTCCAGCCTCCAGCTACGGCCTATAAGCATACGCTTGCTCGGCCAGCGGACAGCTATTCTTCTTCACGCGGTTGCCCAAGCGGTCATGATTGGATTGAATTAGGCGAGCCAAGTGTCTTCGCCTCGTGCGCAGCGGTTTGGCCCATGTCAGCAGGCATGGACACATGGCTAGCTGGGGTCGTCTTCAGCTCTTGGCACAGTGATGGACAGCCCCATATGCAACATCAAGCGTCATACCCTCGTATAAAGATGAAGCCAGTGGTATTATGGCGTAGTCATTCTCGAGATCTTGGTCGGGATCGAGCACGTCTGACTAGAGCGCTTTCCCGCTCGACCGATATCAGACTGTCGTATTGCTCCAACGGCAGCAACATGCAATATTGAGGGAATCCAGAAGAAGATCAACAGAGCTGCCATGTAGGAGGCAGATGAGACTGCAAATAACTTTTTGACTGCTGTGCATTCCACATTGTCCATGTTAAGCAGACTCCGTCTTCAGCTCTTTGACTGGGCGACTTGCCTCTTCGAGCCAGGCCGACTTTCGAAGGATCTCCGAGTCGTTGGTATCCAGATCGAGATACTACTCTTTTTCAATAGCTGCCTGGCCTCTCTTCCTCAAGTCGACATTTTCCAGTGTCTGCTGAGCGCCGCCACTAATAACCAAATCAACCATAGTAGCTGCCAATTCCTGCTTCGGAATGTAGCGGCCACTGAGCAGGAGCTTCAACATTGGTTCGCCCTCCGTCACTAGTGCAGGCCGCACAATGTACGACTTCCAAGACGGAGCATACTCGCTCTCGAGATCAACGACTTTCGTCTCGATCGCACCCTGCACAAACATTAGCAATTGGTCCGACTACCGGGAGGTCAGACTCACTCTCAACTTCCGCGGCCCGCTCATGATCAACGTAGTGGCATTCTGGTCCCGCACCACGAAAGCTCCGCTGGTGTACACAAAGCGAAATTGCCTTCCTCCCTGCAGCGTCGGCAGTATGGACTCGGAGAAGGTTTTCGCTGCTGCAAAGGTCATGTCTTGATGGACATCCTTCCCAGAAGTTGCGCTTCCAAGAGCCCAGATGCACGCCTCAGAGCCCGCCAGTCGGTCCAAGACATTCTTCTCGTAGTTCAAGAAGTCTTTGACGACGATCGTCTCCAGCTTGGGATCTTCGAGGGGCAGCTCGCGTCGTGAGAGGACGATGATTGATGTGATGCTCGACAAAGCTAGCAGACGCTGCAATACAGCTCCACCGATGAACCCAGTTGCACCTGTGAGGATGACTTTCATCTTGCAGTTTGGCTGATGATCGGGTAGTGGTCGCTGCGTCAAAGGGTGAGTTAACAGTGTCAATGATGAGTCTGAAGTCGGGACTCAATCTATACGGCACACACAGGCCTTGATATATCACTGTGGTGCTGTCTGGCAGTTAGAAGACAGTGATGGTGTACAGTTGCTCCGGTTGTCTTGCTTGATCTGGACCGGATTGCGAGAAGGATTCGGACATGTCGTCAGATGGGG
Organism: Septoria petroselini; assembly: GCA_022559915.2. Taxonomy (NCBI): domain Eukaryota; kingdom Fungi; phylum Ascomycota; class Dothideomycetes; order Mycosphaerellales; family Mycosphaerellaceae; genus Septoria; species Septoria petroselini. The sequence continues at coordinate 112,001 of JAFJTQ020000012.1, read as the reverse complement.
AAAGCGGAGGATCTCATGCTCCGAAGCCGTGAGTTGGATTGTTGTTGCTACTGCTTCCAGTGTGTCTTGTAAACGAGTACAAATGATACAGCGATACTTGTGTTTCTTGCCTACCCTGTGACATGAAGCAGGAAGTCCTGTTGCCCGTGAACCTGAACACAAACCAGTAAGGCTCTTCATCGTGAATGGCTACTTGTCATTGCAGTCGCCTGAGATCACCGAGGACGCCATTACAGCACTCGCCGTGCTCCAGTTGTACAGTAGTCATGGGACAGTGCTGTGCAGAGTAAGAGGCTAGACTTCACGGCTCCCGTAGGACGTATTCTGCCGTGCGACTCACTTCCCACTCCCATCAGGCGGCTCCTCTTCGTACGCTTCTGCGTCCTGGGGCATATCAACGATAGCAGATTTGACCCAGATGTGTTTCGCAGAACGCATCATCTCCTTGGTAATGCCGTCCAGGCACCCAGCCTTGACACTCAGCGTCGCGGCTTTGACTCCATCCGCTGAGATGAACTTGTGGAATACGCGACTGCCGCAGTTCGTGCAAAAGTAGCCATCTGTTTTTCCCTTTGAGTTTGGCGCGAAAACACCGCAATGGCGTTCGTATGCGGTGACTGCAGCTCAAAGCTGGAGAACGTTGCTGTCATTCCATAGCTGGTGAGAATGGCAACTCTTGGCGGCGCCGATCTCGATTCATGTGGCCCGAACATCGGCTCTAGAATAGACGGACGCCTGGCCCAGTGACGACTTACACAGCAGATTCACTGATTGTTGGATATTCGTCTCGCTTGGCATAATCTTCTCAAAGCAGCCTGACAGCATAAATGACGAGCAGCAAAGTCGCCGACGAGGCAGAGCAAGAAACCAGGCTGACTGGATGTGAAGCGCTTTCTCTCATCAAATCAGGCCAATTGACATGCGAAGACTATATCAGGGCGCTTCTCGACAGGATTGAAAAACGAGATGAAGCTGTCAAAGCATGGGTATCTCTCGACAAAGAACAAGCCATTCGCATGGCTCAGGAGCTCGATCGCGTGCCCGAAAATCAGAGAGGCCCACTCCATGGCCTGCCAGTGGGCGTCAAAGATGTGATGTTGACTAAGGACCACCCGACTCAGTACAACTCAAGACTGTTCGAAACCACAGAGTTCAGCTCTATGGACGCAGCGCCTGTTGCAGTTTTGCGTGCCCAAGGCGCTCTGATCTTGGGCAAGACTACTACGACGGAATTTGCTTCTTCCAAACAGGGAGGTTGGCATCAGAACCTGACGAGGAACGCTCACGCAGAAGATCGTACACCTGGAGGTTCATCATCTGGCTCAGCTGCTGCTGTTGCTGACTTCCAGGTCCCCGTTGCACTTGGAACTCAGACCGGAGGCAGTATAGTACGCCCTGCAGCTTTCAACGGCTGCTACGGCTTCAAGCCCACTTGGGGCGCAGTCAGCAGAGAAGGTCTGGGGCAATGGAGCCCGACCAACGATACGTGCGGCTTCTTTGCTCGATCAATAGGCGATTTGAAGATGCTTATCAATGCTTTCAAGATAGAAGATGATGCCCCAATTAAGCCATGCCGCGATCCGTGGCTGCCGAGGATCGCGTTCTGCAACACGCACAATTGGCCCAAGGCGGGGCCCGGGACTATAAAGGCAATGCAAAAGGCAAAAGCCTTGCTTGCCGCCGCAGGAGCAGAAATAAAAGATCTCGAGCTGCCCAAGGACTTTTCGCAGATCAATCATTGGCACGACATCATCCTGTCAAAAGAAGGACAGTCCTCCTTCCTCGGGCCACATCTCATCGACAAGACCAAAATGCACGATTCCGTGCGAGCACACGTCGAAAACCGCAAAGGCTATACTCGCAAGCAGCAGGTCGACGCATACGACGGCTGTGCACGTCTCCGACCGATGTGGGATGCCATAGCAAACCGCTTCGACGCTGTAGTTACACCTTCAGTCGTGGACGAAGCGCCACTCGGATTGGAACACACTGGCGACATGAGCTTCAACTCAATGTGGACTGTCTTGCAGTGTCCAGCTGTGCATATCCCTGCTTTTGTCGGCCAGAATGGAATGCCGACTGGTCTGACTCTCGTCTCTGCCCGTTTTACCGACCAGCAGCTTCTCGAAGCTGCTGGTGCTGTGGGCGAGATATGGCAGGATGAGGAATTCATCAGCGACTTGGAGTATTTGTAGTTCATGGATACTGGAAGCACGACATTTGAAGACGAATGGTAGGAAGGAGGAGCGAACAAGAACTTTATCTAGACACATTTGGCCAAGCCATCATCTGATTAATCATGCCGTGGACCGCTTAGAGTTGTGTAATTCAATACTGTATGGGTTTCCCAACTCATACGACTTTGTCAAAGTTTTCTGGAGCCACCACGCGGACCACGTGGCCTCATACACGAGCCAGATTTCTCTAAAAGTCTCTTGTACTTCACAATTTTCCCGGCTCTCTGAACAAAGCATTCTGAAACAAGCACTCACGGTGCATAGTACGACGCGTATGTCTGATTTCGATATACGCCTTGACTGTTGAAGCCATACCACACCAAATGTCCCAGCCTTACACCCCTTTTTCCTCCGCAACCCTCAAAATCGCCTCCCAACTCCTACACTCATGCCTCACGCCCCACCCGTCCACGACATCTTGACTCCCTTCTTTAGGCCACTCCAACGTCAAGTCGCCCGCACACATGATCCCCTGCCGCAAGTAGTCGAAGCAATGCCCCATGTGCTCCTCCTGCGGCTTCACCACCTTCTCCCATGCACGCTCGCTACCAATTCGGCTTTCACTTGAATTGCCCTCTCTGGACGCCGCGAATCGCAGGAGCGAGACGTGTTCTCTGATTTTCGCGAGGCAGTGTAATTGATGGAAAGCCGAGATGTCGTAGAGAGCGGAGCCCGGTTTAGACGTGCTGTTCTTGCCGGGCGGGAGGCCGTACTGCGAGGGATTTGGCACGGCGATGAAGCCCTCGCTCGGTGGCAGGAGAGAGGTCCATGCTATGTCGGAGTCTTGAGTGCCGGAGAAGCGGGAATCAGGCTGGAATGTCACTGTTTCGGTGGGTACTGCGGGTCGTAGGTAAGTGCTATGGCAGTCGCTAGGTCTGGGAACATACTGTAGGGAATGGGAGAGTGTGGTGCGGGTGAGAGGCTCATGTGGCTTGTGTATCGGCCAGCGAGGAATGTAATCAAGGAGCAGCTGAGCAGGGCCAATGTGTACGTTGCGTGGTGCCGCCATGTCATTCGCGGCTGCTGGGTATGTTGCAGTGGCAGTCCCGACTTTTCTTCGGTTTCAATCTTGGAGTAGAGCGTTTGCTTGTCGCAGGCGAGTGACAGCATGCTGGCAGTCTTGGAAAATAGAAATGCCCAGCAGCGAACGTCCAGTGCTGCAGTTGCAAGTGCTTTCGCATTGTTTAGCGGCTACCCAGACAGAAATGCTTCGGGGGAGCATGCAAAGAAAGCTAGGCTGTCTGCATCGTCTATGCGATCAAGGTAGCTCACACTAGTGGTAAGCTGGCTTGCTGCCCACACCACTAACCCCAGATTTGCTGCAGACTGTCAATCTATACGGAGAATTCACTCTATCCGGACTGTGTTCCGCGTGTGGGTATAGCCCATGTCCACGGCACATCTATGGTATGCCCCAAGCGCTTACCGAATTGGTACTATCGACCTGAAAAGATGGGGCTCGAATCTGCGTTCTTGCGATACTCGGTAGCTTTAGGCGGAAGATGTCACAGTCAACTCCAAAAGTGGTTCCGGTCAGGTCTTGGCACACCAGCTTGGCTCTCCTACCACTTACACGAGTCGGTATACACGTCCGAGCGGGGAGCAGCACTATGAGCAATCAGTAGACCACGTGTCATATTGGATTACTTCCCACATAGGCAGGAGCACGGTCGAAGCTCTCGCAGTCTGCTCGTATCCGCTTATAATCTTGCCACTGCTTGAACATCCTGCCTCTCTTGATTCTTGACCGAGCTGGATGGCTGCGACATGCTGCAAGACCGCGGTGATGCTCGAGTTTTAGACACTACCTCGGACCCACCAGTGCAGCCAGTAATACTGCTGATCAGCATACTCAGGCGGGCAACATTCTTCCGTACTCCGTGGTCTGCAGCATAAAGAGGCCAATGCGTGCCTTGATCTGGAGTATTTTCAAACTGCTCCATCTTCTTCGCCATCACCAGTCGTCTGCCTCAAGCACAAGTCTACCGTGTGTTGCCACACCGTGAACATGAAGATCGCCGCACTCGCACCTCTGCTGGCCGCAACAGCCATTGCAGCTCCCACCGCGGTACTCGAGGCTCGGCAGGCTGTTGGCAACACAGCAACTGAGCTGGAAAGCGGCACCTGTCGGCCGTTGATCCTGATCTTCGCGCGTGGTTCAACACAGCCTGGCAATCTGGTAGGCATCGGCAGATTTGACGTGTAGTTGCTTTGTGACTGATGTGTGTCCAGGGTGATCTGGGCTCCGCAACCTGCAACCAGCTCAAGACTGCATACGGGGCATCTCAAGTCGCGTGCCAAGGGGTCGGCGGACCATACTCGGCGAGCCTCCTTGACAACTTCGCCGCGGAAGGCACGACGACAGGTGCCATCAACGAGGGCATCAGGTTGTTCAACCTCGCCAGAAGCAAATGCCCCAATTCCAAGGTCGTTGGTGGGGGTTACAGGTAAGCATACTTGCGTAGTGGTGATGGTGTTCTTCTGCTAATGGCGCAACACAGTCAAGGAGCTGCGGTCATCACTGGTGCGGTGCGAAGACTTCCGGCCGCCAGCAAGACCAATCTTGCGGGCATCGCGATGTTCGGATCCACTCGGACCGATGAAGAGGGTAAGGAATCATCTTCCAATGTTTTCGCGTCTGGCATCTGACTCTGTGCTCCAGGTGGAAGAATTCCTGGCTACCCAGCAGCCAGCACACTCAACATTTGTGCTACAAATGATGGCGTGTGTGATGGTGGGCTGGATGTCACCCTAGGCCACGGCGCTTATCTGGATGATGTCCCCAGTGCCGTGACCTTCCTGCGTGGACGCGTGACTGCTGCTGGCGGCATCTAGTCGTCTTTTAGCATGGTGCTTGCAGTGGCATTTGCGCAGTGGGCAGAAGGGAAAATCCGCCGCCGCAGGTCCTGGCGGTAGGCTATCTAGTATCGGCAGATCCTCAGAATCGATACCAGAATTAAAAGTGGTGCTGAGAATTCACGCTTCGACGTTGGTGACCATGTCTTCTCTGTCGCCGTCGGAGAAGAAGCTGTGCCTATTTCGAACCCCGTCATGGAGTCTGAAGTCTAGCCGATGGTTGCACGGGGTCCTCCTCATCTCCTCATCTCTGTCTCGGGTTCCACAGGAGATGCAGCTTGTGTCGCGCCTGCCCTCGACGATGTAGTTGTCGGAGATGCGATGTTGAGAGATGAGAGAGAAGAGGAAGAGAAGAAGAACACGAGCTGATGACACTGGTACCTGCATCTCCTCCCATCGAACACGATTGAAAGTGTGGAGAAGGACGCGCATCCCAGCGCGGCTTTGACTCCACGAAGGAGTGCGACGAGCCTTGTCGTCCACCGGGATCGCTGTCTGTTCTCTTCGTCTTGTGCTTCTCCTTCATCGCCATTTGCCGGGATTTCTTGTTGTTCACCACGCTCGCTCATGTCGCTCGTTGAAGACGCCAAATGTGAGTGGTAGAATAGACGGCGATCTGGAAATCTGGAAATCTATTCTGGGACGCTCTGCTCTCGCGGAAGGAGCACATCAACATGGCCAATGTGAGTTTCCAACAGAAGACGAAGCAGTAGAAAGCAGCAGCAGTTAATAATGCAAATAGAGCATTGCTAACGATGATTCTTCTCCACCAGCTCCTGTCACTGCCGCCAGCCTTGCTTGCCCTGATCTCGAGCTTTGCTCTCAGCGCGCATGCCCAGTACCCGCCGCCTGTATCATACCAAAACATCCTCAAATCGCCCATAGACCCCAATGTCTCCGTCGCATACAAACAGCCCGCCAATGGCACTTGCACGACTGCCTTCGAGACGCAGAAACAATACACGGGATACATTGGGCTGCCCCCCTACACACTGGCGCCCATACAGCAGAACTACTCGATCAACACCTTCTTCTGGTTCATCGAGGCGCGGCAGACACCCGAGTCCGCGCCTCTGACGATATGGCTCTCCGGCGGGCCGGGATCGAGCAGCTTGTTCGGCATGTTCAACGAGGTCGGGCCGTGTGAAGTGGTGCAGATGGCGGATGGCGCATATGGGACACAGATGCGGAGGTTCGGCTGGGATCGCATATCCAATGTCCTATTCATCGACCAGCCAAATCAGGTCGGCCTGTCGTACGACTCGGCGACGAATGCCTCGCTCAACCTATTCACCCAAGAGATCTTTGAGCCAGCCACGGGTCCCCTACAGGACCTGCCCAGCTTCATGTATCTTAATGGGACATTTGGTACTGCGAACGAAAACTCGCAGACCAGCTACGCCACGACTGCGAACACCAGTGAGATTGCTGCCGCGGCCACCTGGCACTTCTTGCAAACATGGCTGTCGACGTTCTCGCAGTACAACCCGGCCACCCGCCCAAACGTGACCACTCCCAACTCCGACGAGCCCGCTGGCATACATCTCTTCACCGAGTCGTACGGCGGCAAGTACGGCCCAATCTTTGCGAATTTCTTCGAAGAGCAGAACGCAAAGATCGCCACTGGGCAGCTACCCGCCAATGAGGCTCTGCCCATCAAGCTGCAGTCGTTGGGCATTATTAATGGTCTCGTGGACGACTTGATTCAGGACTACCACTACCCGTACTTTGCGTTCAACAACACGTACAACACGCGTCTCATTAGCCAGACGACGCAGCTCAACGCCATCAGCAATTACACTCGACAATGCGAGCCCGCGATTCTCGCATGCCGCAACGCAACACAGGACCTTTACGGGGATAATGACACTGCGAACCAGCTGTGTCGAGATGCACAGTTCACGTGCAACAACCTTACAGCGCTTGCTCTGGGTGCTGGGTACAACCACTACGACATTCGCCAGAAGCTGCCCAGTCCGGATCCCCCGACTGCGTATGTTGAATATCTGAACAGTGCGTCAACTCTGGAGTCTATTGGCGCTCCCATCAACTTCACCGAGAGCAGTCAATACGTGCAAGATGGCTTTATCTCGACTGGTGATACAATTCGAGGTGGCGCCATCCAGGATCTCGCCGACTTGCTGAAGCTCGGTGTGCGCGTGGCATTCATCTATGGAGACGCCGACTACATCTGCAACTGGTTCGGTGGTCAGGCTGTGGCTTATGCCGTTGCCAACGAATTGCCATCATATCCTTCCGCTACGGGCGTATCGTCCGCTGGGGCTGGTCTACCGCCCTCGTATGCGGACGGCTTCAACCGGGCTGGGTTTGCCGAGATTGTCGTCAACGACTCGTACGTGGGCGGCGCGGTGCGACAATACGCCAATTTGAGCTTCAGTCGTGTCTACGATGCTGGCCATTTCGCGCCGTACTACCAGCCGGAAACGGTCTTTCAAATCTTCGCACGAGTTATCCTTGGCAACGACCTTTCCACAGGCACAGATATCGATCTGGGGACGTTTATATCTAACGGCACGGCGAATGCCACGCGTACGAACGAGGTTCCCGATGCGCCAAGAGCCACTTGTTGGGTGCGAAACTTTGCCAGTTCGTGTACGGATGATGAAGTCGATGCCATGCGAGAAGGAAAGGGCTTGGTAGAGCACGGGATCTACTACCTCAACTCGAAAGATATCAGCCTGCCCAAGACGACAGTCATGGCAGGCGTACCTGGGCTGCCCCTGAGATCGACAAGCAGCGGAAGCTCGAGGAGTAGTACTGGATCGACCGTTGCGTTGACCGGTGTGTATACAGCCACCGGAACCCCAAGTGGAGCCGCAACGCGACATCTGGTACCGATAGGGGCCGAGATGGCGCTGGGGCAGGTGGTCGTCGTGCTCGTGGGAATTGGCGCCGGGGTGGCGATGATGCTGTGAGATGAGTGGAAGATGAAAGTACACTGAGACGATAATGTTGCTTTTGCGAAAGATACCCAATGTCTAGTATAGGAAGCGCGTGTGCTGTTTCATCGAGGAGGCCGTGCTGCGAACAGCGTCGCAGTCAATCGACAAGCAGCGTGTGAATGTGAAGGTGAAACCAGTGATGAATGCCGAAAGTGAATCAATATTTGGCGGGCCATTTCAATGACCTTCTACGTCATCGCTGGCTCTGGCTGGGCCCTCTCCGCTGCAGCCTCCACTATACCAACCACACCACAGTCAACACACCCTCTTTGACATCCGCACCGCACCGCCGCCATGAATCGACTCTTTGGCGCCAAGAGCACTGCGCCCAAGCCGTCTCTCAACGACGCAATCGGAAAGGTATACAGCCCAGTCATACAAAAAGACCGCACTCGTGCTCACATGACGTGCCCAGGTCGACACACGCATCGAGTCCATCGACGTCAAACTCGCCCGCCTGAACGCCGAACTCGGCACCTACCAAAAGCGCCTCAGCACGATGCGCGACGGCCCCGGCAAGAACGCCATCAAGCAAAAAGCCATCAAAATCCTGCAGCAGCGCAAAATGTACGAGTCGCAAAAGGACCAGCTGCAGCAGCAGAGCTGGAACATGGAGCAAGCCGGCATGATGCAGGATAATCTCAAAAACACCATGGCGACCGTCGATGCCATGAAGACCACGCAGAAGGAGCTGAAGAAGCAGTATGGCAAGATTAATATCGATAAGATTGAGAAGTTGCAGGATGAGATGGCGGACTTGATGGATATGGGGAATGATATCCAGGAGAGTATTAGTCGGAGTTATGATGTGCCCGAGGATGTGGATGAGGCGGAGCTGGACGCCGAGTTGGAGGCGCTGGGTGAGGATGTGGAGTTTGGGGAGGCGTTTGGGGAGAGTGAGATGCCGGGGTTCTTGACGGAGAGTGCGCCGCCGGCGTTCATTGATGAGGCGCCCGAGCCGAAGGAGAAGCAGGTGGCTACTTGATCTGCTGTTCGTGTGCTATGCATTAGAAGATGGCTCTGAGAGACGTGAATGGACGGTGAGACTGGAACATTCGACTTACGCTGCTCGATATACTTGTGCACTTTTGCACTCCCGACAATGGCTTCGAGAGCACTTTGCTGGACGACGAGACGAAGAAGGCCCGCGTGCTCAGTTTGCGAAGCCCGCTCTGGAGGGTGAAAGTCACGAATTGGTCGTTTGCTTGAGCATTGAACGCCGATGTGCATTCCCGGCGACTGTTCTTGGTGCGCTCATGGACCACCACACCTCTGAATACCTACAGAGCTCTCTCCATCCCGAAGCAACACTTCCCAGAAACAAGTCTACAACGCAGATCTCTGGTCCGGCCTACCTCCGTCCGCCTGGTGGTTCTGTATCACAGCAAAAGTCCAAATTCCGGATCACGGCTTCAGGCATCCATGCTTAACAGCTGCCTTCTTCCGACGGTACTGCTTGTCCAATGGAGGTCACGTCACCGCTCTCGCAGGAAATGCAAGCGAACGGGAAGCTGAGAATGGGACACCTGCTTGATACTTATGCTCACGGAGCGCGGAGCGGTGTTTTCCGGTCTAACAACGATACAGAGCAGGACGCGCCAAATGAGATTTGAGAGGAGAGGGGGCCGGAGAAGGTGGGAAATGGAGGGGGACCTGTGCAGTGGAGTCGAACGATCCCATGAGCGTGTGGAGCTGAGTAATTACGACTGTCTGCCGTCTATATACGCATCACTCCTTCGACTTTGACAACACATTGCTCTGCATATCGTGAATGATCGAGTTCTTGCTTGCTGTCTGGCCTCAAAATCGATTCTCGCACAACTCTCATTCATTACTCATTAACCTAGTGTCCAATACAAAGAGAGTGTCTGTTTAATCTTCTATCGCATGCAATCTTTCCCCTCCCCACAACACCAGTTTTCCATGCTCTTCACAAAAAGTCATCAAACTCCGTGAATGTAAAACGAACTAATGTTCAGCCGTGGTACTTTCCGTCATCGTAGCCAGTGCTGCCACCTTCATATTTGCCTGGTGTCCATTTTCCATCGTCGTAGGGAGTGCCAGCGCCCTCGTACTTGCCCTCGTACCAGGATCCATCATCTGCTCTCTTAGGATGGTATTTGCCGTCGTCGTAGGGAGTTCCAGCGCCTTCATATTTGCCAGGGTACCAAGATCCGTCGTCTGCTCTCTTAGGATGGTATTTGCCGTCGTCGTAGCCAGTGCTGCCGCCTTCATATTTGCCAGGGTACCAGGATCCATCATCTGCTCTCTTAGGGTGATACTGTCCATCATCGTAGCCAGTGCTGCCGCGTTCGTATTTGCCAGCGGACCACTTTCCATCGTCGTAGGGAGTTCCAGCGCCTTCGTATTTGCCTTCATACCAGGATCCGTCATCTGCTCGCTTCGGCTTGGGACGGTATTGACCATCATCGTATGGAGTACCAGCACCCTCATATTTGCCCGGTGCCCACTTGCCATCATCGTAGCCTGTGGTGCCGCCTTCGTATTTCTCGGGTTGCCATTGCCCGTCGTCTGCTGGAGCTGCGGTTGGGAGAGCAAGTGTAGTAGCCGCGAGGGCGATGAGAGTGAAAGAGTACAGCATCTTGTTTTCGCCTGTGTGTGTATGCGTATGCTTGTAGAGACTCTGCTTGTGTTGGTGTGATGATGTGACTAAGCTTCTGAGAAACGTTTGCTGGAGCGGATGATAATGCTTCAGATTACACGCAGACCATCAGCAATATATACACATCTGCCCGTTTCTGCCCATCGGCTACATCTTCTGTGTGTTGACTATGTCCCTCAGGATGGCTGCGCCTGGCGAGCATAGCGTGATCCTCACAGCACAGCCGTTGGTTGCTATTTCGACATGTCTGTGGTCGTGATCGGCCGCGAGTGGCGTACAGCTTACACCTGCCAAGTCAATTCGAGCCAAGGTTCGTGTGAGACGGAAGCTGCATAGCGAGCAGTGGCCTGAGGCCGGATGCGTGATTCCAGCGGCTATATTTGTTCTTTGGACCAGCAACACTGCCTCTGACGCGGCGCGGGGATGCTTCCGATGAGCTGATGCGTGGCAAGTGTTGTGTTGCTGCATCTTTGTGGGAAGAAAGGTTGTTCTGAGCATACAACATGGAGTTGGTGGAGGTGGAGACGAAGGATTCGAGCTTTAGAAGCACTCCGCCACTCCACGCTTCTGGCTCACGTGAGCGCCATACAGCTCCAACAATAGACGCAAGTTAGGCTGAAGGAGTCGACGGATCGGATCACTCCAGAGTGGCACGATGGTGGAAGGCTGAAAATCGTTTCTGCTGATTGCCGGTGAGTTGTTCATGCTCTATGGCCCAGCGCAGTTGGTAAGCGTGGTGTGAGCGTTGTGCAGTGATCATGAGACCACGAGTACGTATGGACAACGAGGTGGCCTCAATCGCGGATTTCGCCATGTTGCTATTGATGCCATCGTGGAGAACACATCTGCTGACCGCGTCACACGCTCACGGGTTATGCTTGCGTGCTAGGGCTTTTTAATGGACAGTATCTTGATTGGGAATGCCTTCTGGTAGAAGAGCGAAGTCTGCTGCTCGATCGACTTTGGCTGGAACTCGATTTCGTTGACCTCAAAGCTGTTCCGTACTGCGCTGATTAGTTCGGCTCTTGCTCTGATGTCGAGACACGAAGACCTACAGCACGCATGTCTGAATGTCTCAAAGGTGTCCAGGTTTCGCACGACGCCAGAAATAAGCATGTGCAACTTCGGCCGAAGCTCAAACAAGAGCCGCAACGTGGCCACGAGAGCGGAAATAGCAACTTTGTCGTATGTCTGCATCGCATCAGCACACGCAAAAACAAGCAGCAGGATGCACTCACGATGTCTGTGCCGATGATCACATCATATGGATACGCCTCGCAGTCTTCTTCCACCCAAGTGCCTTTCAGCCCTCTTCCCCATCGTAACACAGAAGTCAATACCTTCCTCTCGTCGTCCAGGCCGTTAAGGAACAAATTTTCCTTTAGTGCCTCTACAACACCTTCATCGCCATCTGTAGTCGTGACATGCTTCGCTTCAAGATGCTTCGCAGCCAGTATTGCCAGGAACCCGGTTCCGGCACCCAGTTCGAGGACGCTCTTACCTCTGATGAGATCTCGATTTTCGGACAGGAGTAAGTATGAGCCAAGATGAAGTGCAGCCTCCCATGTCCGGAAGCCCGTTGTCAGAGATCCGGAAAGCAGTTGAGGCCTTTCTAGTAAAGTGATGGTCGGTTCGTCGCGATAATCTTCATTGATAGTCGCTGTGGGTGGTAGGCAAGTGAATGTCACGTAGGTCTTTTGTTGAACAGCCGTGGCTTCTGCTGGCAGATCTGCAGATATGAGCGTGCCCAAATGGTTCATGAGATCATCGGACAGCTCCTGCATTTGGAAGGAAACGAATCAGAACAGGGCGAAGGAAATGTATGAGAGATGAGGATCGACTGGCGGTGGAATACCTACATCTTCCTCTGGATCTTCAATGGCCTTTTCAATCTTGTTAAGCAGTGGTTTGAGGACTCGGAGCTGGTAGCGCGGCGGCGGCAGATATTGGTTCTTGTCGCTCGAGAACAGATTTGCGAAAAGCCACGCCTGGATGGCAGAGTCGCGGAGAAGCTGCTTTGGCGGCCAGGCCAGGAAGTCTGGATCGAAGAGCTGGAAGTACTGTCTGCGGAACAGCAGGAGCTGCGAGTCCATCATTTGCTGTGAAAAGACGAAAAAGGTCGCGGATCTGCAAAAGCCGTTTGCTGTGATAGTGAGTGACTGAGGCAGGAACGGACTTGCCAAGACGGGATCCGCCGAAGTTTGCCAAGGCGGAACGGGGCCGAGATGCACTGGGAGAAATCGAGTTCGACTTTGACACTGGAGTGCCTGTCTATCTGTCTGATCTGATCGATACCGCCGACTTCCATCGCCCAACGACGACCACGATCCTCTCACCTATCGTTCGCCATGTCGGAATCCCAGGTCACTCTGCGCACGCGCAAGTTCATCCGCAACCCACTGCTGGGCCGCAAGCAGATGGTCGTGTGCGTAGTCCCTCTCTCCTGTTCTCTATGGACGAACACCACCACCGACGACGACACGACATACTAACATTCTCCGCCCGCAGTGATGTCCTCCACCCATCGCGCCCCAATGTCTCCAAGGACGAGCTCCGCGAGAAGCTTGCCGGTCTCTACAAGCTGAACAAGGAGCAAGTCTCCGTCTTCGGTTTCCGCACCCAGTTCGGTGGCGGCAAGAGCACCGGCTTCGCCCTCCTCTACGACTCCGCCGAGGCCATGAAGAAGTTTGAGCCACACTACCGACTGGTGCGCTACGGACAGGCCACCAAGATCGAAAAGGCCAGCAGACAGCAGCGTACGTCGCACCCACACCACACATACACCCTACACCCACACCCACACCCGCTTCGGCGGCGGCGGGGGCAGATGCATCATTTGGTGAGCATCATGCGAGAAGGATTTCGAACTGACATTGTGGCTCTTCACAGGCAAGCAACGCAAGAACCGCAGCAAGACGCTCCGCGGAACTGCAAAGACCAAGGGTGCCACCAAGAAGGACAAGAAATAAGCAACTCGTCACAGCACTTAGAGGCCAGGCGTTGTTATGGGTGCAAGCGTATTGGGACAGCATCATCTGCATGCGCCAGCTGCTGCAGAGCTCGATGGAGTCTTTCGGCCTTCATGATCAGGCGAGGATTGCACGACGGTGCCGGCGAGGCGTTGGTCTGCTCAAAGCTTAGTGATACCCAGACAATCAAAAGCTTTCCATCCAGTTCGTCTCGCGACCATAATCCAGCTGATTAGATATGTCTACGTGCCGTTTTGTGGAGAGCAGGCTTTCACACGTTTCCTACGCAGTGCTTTGATGCACATTAAGGTGCCCTTGCGACCAGCTCTCACGAGTCAATCAGTCCAGTCTTGATAAGAGACACTGATGGACCTTGAAAGTGAAAAGTAGCTCTGGCAGTCCGCAACGACACGCAAGGACATGGACCTCTAGCCCATGATACGCACAACCAAATCGGGCCAAATTCAAGAAACGACAGCAATGGACACCTCCATGGACGACCACAATGTCTCTAGTCATCACGCATCAGCACAAGTTCTCTGTGCAGGTCTCACCACAATAGCGGAGACGACTGGAGGAGCCATGTCAAATAGACTACTTGAACATGGTCATGAGCGGTCAACCAACATGACGGACACACGCCATCAATGTCGATACTGTCGTGCGAACTGGCGTGCTACTCACACTGCAAGAGGACAGACACAGAGAAAGCCAACCAGCTTCCTGGATCCACACTCTCACCCAGGCATGACATCTTGTCTTCCCCGAAAATGATGGATGTGGTTGATCTCAGGCTCTCTAGCCATCGTTACTCCTCGCACGCACGCATGCAATTTCGGACGTAAAGCGCTCATCACCATCAGAGATATTGGTCATACGAGAATAGTAGTAGTAGTAGTAGTAGCAGTACACTGTACATTTCGCTATTGTGCTGCAAGAGATGATGGCGGTGACAAGAAGCGCATGTATGCATCCCGTCCCAGCAGAATTATTAGGATCAGAAGAAGACAAAGAGAAGAATAATCAACCGCGTTAAGCTGTTGGTCTTATTCCCACCCATCCAATCCACATGCTTAGACCGCTCGCTGCAGTCGATCGAGAGGCAAAGAAAAAGCCAAATCACGTCTTACTGGATGCGACAAAGCTGATAGAGCACGCTGTGGAGCCATGGAGTCGTAGGTTTAGAGTCGTGCTGTGATGGTACTTTTGCAGTGGAGGTGCATGGCGTCCTTCGGGATTATTCGTGTCGTGTTCTGCGTCGCCGTCAGCATTACGTGCATTGGCGGCATTCATGCGCGGCCTTTTCTGTGTTCTCCTGGCAAGGAGAATCGTGTTTGGCTGGCTGTGATGATGATGAGCAGAATAAAACCTGGCTCAGCCTCGGGGACCGCGCGTGTGGTCGAACGCCAGGCTCCACTTCAACAGGCTGACTGATGTGTTTCTTCGTATTCTTCCATGTGGAGGGAGAGGCTCGCAAAGTTGAGAACCTTGGTAACGTCAGAGCGAAACGGGAGGTGCGGGCACGTTGGACATGGAGTTGTTTCGAACGTGCTGATAAGGAAACCGCAACACATGCTGCTGCTGCTGTTGTTGTTGTTGTTGGCAGCGCCAAATGGGCAATCCTCGGCTAGGTAGGGGAGTGTATCAGAATTCCTTGTCGAGTGGTCTAGAATTCTGTATGGTGATGCTGTGCATCGTATCGATGCCATGCGAGTAGCCAGCATCCTGATCAGGAATATTGTTCATTTCCTTACGCAGTAGTATACGTAAGTGTGGCAGTGAATCAAAATTACCGTTGGACGAATGCTGGAGGGCAGCGCTACCCCGTGGAACCAGGCGAAGCAAGGCATTTGCTCTGGATATGGTCCAGCAGAAACACGTGTAGTGGCATGCAGCCAATGAAAGCCACGAGGGCAGCGGCGGTAGATAGCTCGCGAATAGGCCCGCGCCAGTTCACATGCAATAGATTGCCAGAGCGCATCCGTAGATCGAGCAGCGTCTGGTACGATCTGCGGTTGTGGAAGATGGAGTGATAGCTACAGTATGTGTGCGACACGAGGCTGCTGGTGAGTTTACACGGGAAAGATTGGCCGCAAATGACTATACATGGAGAAAGAGAACACGCGACAGGAAGTCGGGTCGGCAGGACGATCATGGTCGATCGACAGTGCAATTGCAATTGCCTCAAAGGATATAATGGTAAAAACGTGCTCAAAGCGACAAAGTCTTGCGGGAGCAGCCGTGCGCCAACCAGGGCATTTTGGCCCTCGGAGTCGGCTCTCCTTTCTGTTCTGCGTGTTTGCATCCCGGTGGGTTTGCGATGGCGCGATCGGGGTGTTTTGCTGGCACGAACTGTGGTGGACGGTCGATGCGGGCAACGGGTTGCAGACGGTGAAGAAAGCCACAGCAGCAGGCTGCATGGGGAGCTTTCGACAACAATCCACTCGCAGAACAGGAGGCTCCACCGCGCTGTGCACAAAGAGACCCACCGCGCTGCCAAAGGACGCGAATCGACGCAAAGAACCTTCGACCGTGCGTGCTGCTGCTGCTGCAACGCCATCCCGGCTTATGATGAGCCCACAAGGTCGTTGGGATGAACTACTACTCTTCTACGATTGCCTTCATTCTTCTTACTTGCCTCCGACAACACTACTTGAACTACACATCCCGCTTCTCCCTCGCTTTGCAAGATTCTCTTTGGAAGATTCTTCTCTTTAGAAGACTCGGACATCTCTCTGTCTGGCCGGACTGACCAGCATTGCCGCCCTCGCAAGCTGCTTATCGTTATCATCAGCAGTAGTGGTACTAGAACGGCATCCCCATATCAGTCGTTCCTATCTAATCTGCCCACAGGACGCACATCATCAAGGTGAGCTTTGTTCCGTGCTGTGTCTGATGATCTCGCTTTGTTAGAACACACCCGCTGACTCTGCTCTCAGCCGGCCAAGCAGGACACACAAAGACGCTCGTTCACCGGGCACAAACTCCTCATCTCGATCTACAAAGCACTACGGATTAGACCCTTCGCATCGTTGTACAGATCACCCGCCGCGTCTCACTCTAGATAGCGGGCCTCACGGGCATTGGTCTGACGCCCGACTGCCTGTCATCGGTACATACCGCAAGTTCCGTGCACATAGGACTGTTCCTAGCACCAATGAATCAACGACATCATGTGCGACAACATTCGCAAGGAAGAAAGGTGCTACCGCCGCATGCTCGTCCGGGCAGACCAGCTCCCTTGACCCAGCGCAAGAGCTATAACAATGCCCAAACCAGTCACGGCCACACCCACGCCCAATCTGACTGCACGGTCCATGCGCAACCGTCTCCTAAGAAGGCTTCAGGACCTGGCTGGTCCACCAAGGCTGGAGCCCGGGACAGCAGCGCAAAGGACGCCGACGACGAGTGTGGCATGGCAGCCTTTTTGCAGTTCTGCACGACTTGCGAGAGGCAAATCGTGACTCCCAACTCGGACATTTTGTATTGCTCCGAAGCGTGCGTTCTTCTTCTTCCAGATATCGTGAAGAAACACGCCGTTACAGCGACTGACAGGTAAACTACAGCTGCCGGAGACGAGACTCTCGACCCACGTCAATCCAAGAGATACAGAGCATACAACACTCGTTACAATCGCCCCCGCCAATGTCATCCACGAATTCGTACTTTGATCAACGCACACCCGAGATTGTGCCTCAAATGTCACCGACTGTGCTCCGGCCCATGTCGCGAACGTTCTCCGACTTCTCCCTCAGCGACGACTCTACCTCCTCAGATCACGAGTCAACCGACGCACACCAGGAGACCGAAGCAACGGACTACCTGCAACAGTTCTACTCCAGCTTCAACACCTCATTCAAACACCAACACCACCAACAACAACAACATCAACATCACTACCAACGGCCGAGACCCAACCGCACCTCCACAACAAGCACCGGCACCCGCAGCGGAGGCGATAGCAACACCAACCTCCCATCCCTCTCGCACTCGCTCAGCTCATCCTATGGCACGGTCGCCTCCAATGCCTCCTACCGACCCGTCATGAAGCACAACCCCTTCTCGAGCACCTTCACTACCAAGAGCGTCGACCTCGTCATACCTTGCCCCACCGTGAGCATGAGTCCGACACAGCTCCTCAAGGACGCGAGTCTCAAGAGTACCGCGAGCACGTTGACGTCTTTCCGTGTCGCAGAAGCTACTGAGATCGCCTACGGGGCGGGTTCTTCGTCAACAGCTACCGCTGCTGCTACTGCGAGTACGCCGCAGAGGCCGTCGCGAGAAAGAGCTGATCGCACATTGAGACATTTGTTCTACCATGATGCCATGAAGGCTGAGCCGTCGACGCCGGTGACGACGACGTCAAGAAGGAGGCACGCGTAAAGCAGAAGCAGAAAGAGATGGGAAGAAGAGCCGCATGGTAGACTCGGGATGTGTTGGGAGTATTTGGTTCTTTGTCTTTCAGCGAAGGGAAGTTTGGGTGGGATGGAGGGAGGGATTGATTGGGCTCACACTGGCGTTTCGGATCATGGGACTGGGCAGGCACGCAGGCAGGCAGTATTGGAATACTTGCGCATAAAAGTTCGGAGGGGTGGTGGGTATACAGGCGTTTTTGTTCTTTGGGAAAGAGGTGGAAATCTAGTACCCTCTATTATTGGGAGTGTTTGGCTGGAAAGTAGAAGGGCAAGGGATTACAACCCGATGGGCGGCCTCTGGAGAGAGCGGCTTTGCTGACAGCGCTGGCGAGCGTGTGTGGCTTACTTAGATTTTAGATTTCTTGATCACGAATGTTTCGGATCATTTGGTTACTGAGGTACTTGACGTGAGAATGATCGCCGTGCAAGGCTGAATATTTACTTCTTGGTCACGCAGACTGGGCATGTTCTCTTTCTCATGTCTTGTCACTGGATCATGGGCACCTTCTCAATGTACACCCGGCATCAGGAGGATTTTTGCGAGCTCCGCTTCATGCTTTTCATCATAGTCGATGCAGTTCTAGTACGAAGCTTCACCTCTCGTACTCTCACCCACGGGTCTCACTGAGCTCTTCACATCTCCTCCCTTGCCCGCATCCTTGCGCCAATCGCCTTCAGACGAGGTGGTATCAACGAGCGGCTGATCACCCAGAACTTCCACATCGCCCGAATCCGCGCTACTTTGCTCCCCATCCCCCGCGCCCAACATCGCACGTCTCTTCCTGTCAACACTCCGCCTCCAAGGCCGGTACAGCAGCACAGACAACAGCCCAAAGACGACAAAACTGCCGCAGATGGAACCGCCAATGATATCGTAGTGATCGCCTGCGACGTCAACTCCATCCCAGAAGGGCCCGTCAAAGTCGGGTCGCACGTTGTGGATCATGGTGAGTAGCTGGATGATTCCAATGCTGATGGCTACAGCAACCGTGACAGCAGTCAGAACACATTGGTAGTACAGCACGGCAATGGCATCCTTGGCGAGGCGAGCAGACGTGTAGAGCGACATCATCGCCGCGCCGTCAAAGGTGTCGAGGAGGCACATGCCGGACGTGAAGAGGATTGGAAAGATGAGAATCAGCCAGATGGATGTTCCCTGTGCGGCTTGGATGCTGCTGATGCCGAGGAGGGCGATTTCCGATGATGTGTCGAAGCCGAGGCCGAAGAGTACGCCGAGTGGGTACATTTTCCATGGGCGATCAACGAGTTTGAAGGTGCGGCGTAGAAGCATGGTCATGCAGCCGCCGCCTTCGAAACTGAAGTCCAGACTCTCATGGCCGATGGGGGAGGCGATGGCTCGTTGGAGTTGTTGGTAGAGTTTGTAGAGAATGTAGCAGTTCATTGCTCCGAGGATGATGAGGAAGGCGGCGGAGATGGACGACCCAATGATGGATCCGATGGTGCTAAAGCCATCGAATCGTTTTTGGATTGCCGCGCTGCTGGCTGCCACGACGATGCTGGTGACGATGACAATGGTGCTGTGGCCTAGCGAGAAGTAGGTGCCGACTGTCACTGGCTTCTGTCCAGATGCGACAAGACGGCGGGTCATGAGATCAATGGCCGAGATGTGGTCGGCGTCGAGTGCGTGGCGGAGGCCTAGGGTGTACGAGAGTACGGCCGTAGAAATGAGTGCCGTGTTGAAGTGAAGTACGATCCCGACCGCGATCCAGACGACGACCTGGACAATCGCGAGGAGGAGGACGATCGCCACGGCATTTGCGGGTAGCTTGCGAATCCACGGAATCTGATCATGATAGTGTTCTGCCTGTATCCTGAGCTTCTTCAGCATTGGCTGCCTCCCTCCACCAGAGTCCATGGCGGGTGCAGTGCTTTCGCTAGCAGCGGTGCTTGGTCGGAGTAAGCTTTGGGTCTCCATGAAAAGGCGCGAGTAATTGGGCTTTAATATCAAAGTTCCCGTCGCTGCACTACGACCGCCTTCAGGCAGTGGGATCGAGTAACGAGACGTGCTCATCTGCCGCTCTGCAGATAACGAGCGAAATATTTTTTGCTAGCAGGTCCCCACGCTGCAGCGGGGTAGCTTTTCCATCAGCCAGTAGACCTCGTGGGAGCGAAAGATAACATTGCTCGATCACTTGTTGTACTTTGATATGCATAGGCTAGCGTTTGTGCCACCAAAGCCAAAGCTATTGGTGAGAGCTGCTTTGACTTCATGTTGCTGTGAAGTGTGAGGAACATAGTTGCAGTTGAACTCGCTGGCCGGATCGCCTGGATTGTCGAGATTCAGTGTAGGAGGTAATATGTTCTGATGACAAGGTTAGCAATGACTTCACAGTGACTTGTCCGACAGAATATTACCTGATGGCACGCAAGAATGGTGAAGATTGCTTCGACCGCTCCAGCTGCGCCAAGCAGATGGCCAATGGCGCCTTTTGTGCCGGATATGTTGACCTGAGCAGCACAGCTTCTGCCCTCCTCACCGAGTAGCAATGTCTTGATAGCGCGATTCTCGGAAGCATCGCCGAGCTTCGTGGATGTCGCGTGGGCATTCACGTAGTCGATCTGGCCGGGTTTCAAGTGGGCGTGCTTCAAGGCTTGTTTCATTGCCAAGACTGCTCCTGCACCGTTCTCCTGCGGCGCAGTCATATGGCAGGCATCTGAAGATAGACCATAACCTCTGATCTCGGCATAGATTCTTGCATTACGTGCCTTGGCATGTTCGAGTTCCTATGCCAACGTCAGCATGTGTGAACGTAGATAGACGAGTGCACAACATGCCTCCAAAATTACAACTCCCGCACCTTCCCCGATTACGAACCCAGCTCTGTCCTTGTCAAACGGACGAGATGCGGCAGTCGGATCAGCATTCCAGTCGGCAGCAAGACTGCGGGCACGAGCAAATCCGGCAATGGCGAGCGGGTGAATGCAGGATTCGGCTCCGCCAGCCACCATGACATTAGCATCTCCGAACGCGATCAGCCGAGATGCATCTCCTATGGCATGAACGCCAGTGGTGCAAGCAGTGGTCGCGGCATGATTGGGGCCCATGAAGCCGTGCTTGATCGAGACATGGCCAGCTGCGAGGTTGATGAGCAGCCTAGGCACGAACAGCGGCGAGACTTTGCGATATCCAGCCTCGTGGAAGGCGACTGACGTGTTGTACGCCTCGTCTAGATTACCAATGCCGGATCCTATTGCGACTCCGGTCGCCTCCAGATCCTCTTGTTTGGTAGGATGCCAGCCTGCATCGTCTAGCGCCTCTTGTGCGGAAGCGATCGCGTATTGCGCAAAGACAGCCATCTGACGTTCCTCGCTGGAAGTCAGCCAGTCTTTGGCCTGCCATTTCCCATCATGACGGCTTCCTTGAGGGACGAGTCCAGCGACGCGACTCGGAAGAGCATCAAACTCGGAGCCCCTTGATGATGTCACAACGAGGCCGCTGTGGGATTGCAGCAGCCGCTGCCATGTCTGCTTGACACCTGCTGCGAGAGGAGTGACAGCTCCAAGGCCAGTCACGACAACTCTGCGCATCTCACATGACATGTGCAAGTTATATATAAGAGAGAAGCAAAGTATATCTGCATGGAAGGTTTGGAGGATGCACTAAGAATAGACGAAGCTTTCCGTCCATGCCAAGCTTGTAATATCATCGCTCTCTGTTCTCTTCTTTGACCTTGCCAATTCGCTTAATGCTATGATCGCATCCTGGGGAATCTGACAAACATCTCATCATGACCATGTTGTGCCATGATTGCATTTAGATGGAGCGCCGACGCTCTGTGGAGGCGTGACCGGTGGCCAGGCCGACCGCGCGGAAGCATGCACCATGGTCCATGTACCGTTTGCACGAGCTCAGCTCATCAGCCTCTTGTACAACGCTACATGCAGAAGTTTGGACCAGAAGTCCGCATTCAAGAGCTGGTGCAGAACAATCGCGCTGGCAGCCTATCACCGGTCCGCGATCTCGGGATACTGCGCCTGCTTACCTCTTCGCGATCCGACCGATAGAGGTTCGGCTGGCAGTACGAACGGCATGGCGCAGCTGCCAGCACCTGTCACGCTTACGATCAGCTTCATGTGCAGAGCCCGGCAGGGTTTCGGTGTGCCAGTCAGGACAAACAGCCGCCTCAGAGTGAGCCATACTTCGACTCAACAGTCCATGCAATATAGCGCGAATAGCGCATTACCACCAGTATCTACAGCATAGACTACTCGCGGGCGCGGGCAAGGAGCGTACTCAAACTTAGCCGACTGAAGCTTCGGGCGAAGCCACGCGGGTTGGGTATATCACATCAGCGCCATGCATCCTCATTCCTGTGCAAGTCGACCGACAGCTCCGATTTGTTGATGTCTTCGCGAGTCGCGAGTAGTCGTCTTGTTGGCATTGACTACGTACCAGGTGTCTAGGTATATTGTACTGTAACTTTGCGGTGCCAGGCCCGTCAGA
Source organism: Septoria petroselini (assembly GCA_022559915.2). Taxonomy (NCBI): domain Eukaryota; kingdom Fungi; phylum Ascomycota; class Dothideomycetes; order Mycosphaerellales; family Mycosphaerellaceae; genus Septoria; species Septoria petroselini. The sequence continues at coordinate 89,473 of JAFJTQ020000012.1, read as the reverse complement.
TCCCATGGCGTGGCTGCGCTGTACCATTGATCACTAAGTCGCATCTCAGGTGTACAGCTCTCGAGTCTTGTATTCTAGGACCTGATCTTCTAATTCTCGCGTTGCAGATAGTTGGTCGCAGAGCCACTCTCACACAAAGGGCTGGACACTATTAGGTTTGCCAACACAAGCATGGATACTCCGACAACGCCTCCACCCCAATTCGAAAGTGTCACGCCACGCTTTACAGAGCACTTGTGAGTTTCCCAATCGTGGCCTGCACTTGCTACGACTCAAAACTCATGGCAGACCTCGAGAACTTCACCTGGCAGCGAGCTAACTCGACTACAAGCAGCAATGACACCCCACCTTACCAGCAGTATCAGAACTTTGAAGGCCAGGAGACTGGAATGCCGCGATGTGTATCGGATACAAGCACGCTGCCGAGTCACAGACTTTCGACCAAAGAGCGACCATATTCGCCGAGTGAGCTGGATCACATGCCCTTGGCAGAAATATATCGTGACGAGACGGAGGAGAAGGAGGTCGTCGTGCCAGTCATCGCTCCAGAGCCTCGAACCCCGGCGTACAACACGGTGCGGCCTCAGAGACGGCGCATATGTGGCGTGGCTACCATATGGCTTTGGGCGATCTTAGTCGCGATCGTGGTGCTTGGAATATCACTCGGCGTGGGCCTAGGCGTAGGACTGAAGCACGATGACGACGAGGAAACAGAGTCACCTAACGAGGCGAACACAACCTACATGATCGGCGGTTTCATAGATCCCAAGTACTATTCTTCGGAAGGTGCATTCAATGGATCTGGAATCGCCTTGGCTTCCCAGTCGTTCTCCCGCGACCTGCAAGATAGCTCACAGGGGAGTCTTGTGATGTATTATCAACACTACAACGGGGAGATCAGGTGGAAGCAGCTCAACGATGGAGCATGGGAAGGCGGGGACTTCTCAGCCGTTGTTGCACTGGATGCCAAGAACAGCACGCCTCTATCAGCAGTGGCCTACGTCCTAGAGGAGACCAGCCAGTGGCATGTGTTTTATGTTGATCAGAACAACACTTTGAAGCAGAGATCAAACAGCAACAGAACCAATTACTGGAAGGATGGGCCGATCAACGACCTCAATTTGAAAGTGTACGATGCCGACCTCGTGGGTATGCAAGCTTGCTTCTCTGGAAGCGAGTATGGCGACTCTGATTATGTCCACACCCCTCTGCCGAATGAGGACTCCAACGCGAACCGAAGTACAGAATTCGGGATGCATATGTGGTACGCGTCGGACGCCAATACCTTCCAGCAGCTCGGCTGGCGAGCTGGAGATGATGCCTGGGCCCATCAGCTTACATGGAACGATAAAGATGGCCACGCCGGAGTCGGGTGCTATAGTTGGGGTCCGGGCACCGTGACATATGTCATGTTTGTGAACAACGAAAGCACCGTCGAGTTCTGGTGGCGAGATGTCAACACGAATTTGACGAGTACAGCGAGTCATCCGATCAATGAGTGGACAAACGGTAAGCAGAGCACCCGTCTGGATCCCGTGAGCCCTCACTAATCATTTTGTAGCATCAATCGCAATCAACAACGTTCACCCTGCTACCAGTCTCGGCTACACCAACTATTTCTATGCGCAAGATGAGGCCTCGCTCTTCTTCAAGGGTTACAACATATCGTGGGCTGCAGAGAACACCACGATTCTAGTGGAGGACACCTTTACTGTGGAAGGCGAGCCCGGACTGCCGGGAACGCATTTGAGCGTCTCTGCTATTCCTAACATATCGGGAGGGAGCGACATCGTGGTGTTTTTCCAAACGAATGGGAGTGACATCTCAGAGTACAACAGAGACTTGGTTGCAGGGCAATGGGCCGAAATCGACATTCCTTTAGAGCCGTAAGGCTCGGACTTGATTATCGATCAGCAGCAATACTATCGAAGACGACTGTGACTCGTTTGATCTGCTTGACTTAGTAGGCTTGTCGTTACTTTTTTGATTCTCCCTGCGCTTCCAATAGTTTGTAGTTCACTGAAATAAGAGCAGTTTTGCTGTTGTTGCGGTGGGTGACCCTTTCCACGCTAGCGAACTAGACTAAGTTAGACCCTTCCGAAGTTCGAAACACGCGACGCGCTCCCACATCCGTCAATACCACGACGCGGACTCACAATACACGCACGATACAGTCGCGGCATGTGCTGTTCGGGGTTCGGCATTGAAGCAGCTCATTCGCTAACGAGGACTCATCATGCCACGCGCCACACGAAAACGCGCAGCTCAGTCTGAGCCGGAGCCAGAATCAGAAGCCGAGGAGCAGCAGGAAGAAGGTGCAGAGCAGGAAGACGCGCAGGCAGACGACCAGCAGGAGCAAGGAAACAACGATGCGATGGAAGTCGACGAAAACAATGAGGAAGAAGGAGAAGAAGAAGAAGACGGCGGCGGCGTGCTCGAGAACGATGAGCCTCTGACGTGGAGAGCTGGCAAGCCCATTGCGGTTGCGATTCTGCTACAACGGCTGAGAGCGCTGGCGGAAGAGCTGCAATCGCTGCAACAAGGAGAATGTGCGCGGACGTCACTGGAGCCCAAGGCCAAAGAGTTGGCGAACCCGCTCTTGCTTGCCCACAAGGACTATGGCGTCCAAGTCCACACGCTGCAGTGCATCGTGGAGATGTTCAGGCTGCTGGCTCCGGATGCGCCGTACAAGGCGAGTCAGCTCAAGACCATCTTCAACTTTGTCATCTCCGCCGTCGTACCCGAGTTGGCAAATCCGTCGCATACGTACAACGCGCAGCATCTCGCCATCATCACATCATTGGCAACCGTGAAGAGTATCGTGCTGGTACAGGACTTGCCTGGTGCGGACCAGATGCAAAGGATCTTGTTCACCAATTGCTTTGACGTGCTCGCAGGTAACGTACAGGGCGCCGATCGGGACTTGCTCTCAAAGAACGTCGAGTTCAACTTTACGCACTTACTGTGCGCGCTCGTGGACGAAGTTCAGGCCGTCCCAAACGAAGTCGTGGAAGTCATATTGGCACAATTCCTGCGAGCAGATCCTTCTGCTACAACGAAGAAGGGCGAGACGCGGTTCTCGGAAGTGCTCCGAGAGGTGTCTCCGGCATACAACATGGCCAGGTCCATTTGCAACACTTGTGAGGAGAAGATGATTCGCCACATTGGCCAATGGTTTCAATCTGTCCTGATTGATGCGAATGAAGCAGCGGCTGACACGAAATCGGCCAAGTCCAAGGGCAAGAAGAGAACACAAGACATGAGCGACGATGAATCCGACTCCGGTCTGGTTGCGCCGTCCACTGATGATCTCCAGGAGGCCGAGAAGGCGCATCGCCTACTGCGCGAATTGTGGAGAGCGTGTCCAGGTGTCATTCAGAACGTTCTACCACAAGTTGAGAGTGAGTTGAATACGGAGAATACGGCACTGCGATTGATGGGCGTCCAGAGCGTGGGCGACATGGTTGCCGGAATTGGCGCTGCAGGACCACCACCTCCGTCTCCGCTTGATCCTGCGGCGTATCCATCACAGAGTGTGTCAGATTACCTACCGCCGGCGCAACAAAACGTCGTCTTGATTCCAGCAGCCCCGCAAGCATTCTCGTCGACCTACCCTACCACCTATCAGACTTTCATCGACCGTCATCGTGATAAGTCTGCACAGGTAAGGGCAGCATGGGTCACTGCATGTGCTCGAATTATTTTGACCTCAGGGGGCGGCAAGGGGTTGGACTCCGAACAAGAAGCAGAGCTTCTGCGGCAGTTCACAAACTTGATGACGGATAGCGACGAGAAAGTGCGCGCTGCCGCCGTTTCTGCCGTGTCTACATTTGACTTCACTTCTGTTGTGCAGAAGCTCGGGCGTTATGGCGGGGCTGCGAAGGAGGGCTCCGTTCTCTTTCAGCTCACTGCACGTATCAAAGACCCTAAGCACAACATATCGGCGGCGTCTATCGAGCTCCTCGGCAGGCTGTGGGGCGTCGCATCCCAAGCGATCATCGAAGGCAACGAACGCATTCGCGAGCTGTTTGGGCCGATACCCAGCAGTATTTTCAACGCGGTTTACGTCAACCAGCCGACTTTGAATGCTCTCATAAGCAGGGCTGTATTCGAATCGCTGCTGCCAATGAGCCATCCTCCTGTCAAAGCCAAGTCGAGTGGGGGTGGCGACTCTCAGCGTGTGCCTGAAAGTGAAGGAAGTCAAAGTAAAGCCCTAGATCCCGACAGGATTAGAAGCGAGCGAATACTCGCTTTGGTTCGCGACCTCGACGATAAAGCCAAGCGAGCATTCTTCAGCCTGCAGTATCAGCAAGTGCAACGCGCTAAATACGTGGCTTCCACCCTGGACCTGAGCGAGAAGCTGGGAGGAAATGTGAAGGGCAACAAGGACGAGGCCGAGAAGCTCCAGACCATGGTCAAAGCTCTCGTGGACAGATTTCCCGACAAGTCTCTCGCAGCAACTCATCTGACTGCTTTCCTCAAGCAGTTCGACCGTCGCAACTTTGCGCTTGCCAGAATGGCCATCAGCGCAGAAAGCGACTACAAGAAGAGCCGGAACGCTGTGGCAGAGGTCCTCAAGCGACTTGAGGAGGCGACAAGCGCTATTGCCAGCGTGACGGAAACTATGGGTCCTCTTTTGCGCTCGACTGCCGTTCTGGTGTACAACAGAAGCCATGTGCCTGCGATTGTCGCAATCTCTCGCACAGATGATCATGGCCTGGGCAGCGCGGCCCACGATGTGCTGAAGGAGATTTCAACACATGCTCCTCTCGTGTTCGAAGTGCACATCAAAGAGCTGTGCGAAACCCTGAAGAAGCAAGCTCCTTCTGCCGCATCGCCTAACGAGATCAATGCGGAGGACACCCTCAAAGCATGCGCTGGGTTTGCCAGGCAATTCCCAGAAAAGATGCCCAAAGATCGCGATTTCTACCAGGCAATGTCCAAATTTGCAAAGTATGGCTCGCCTCCCGCTGTGGCAAAGCATGCAGTCACAGTCATCGTGGCAGCAGCAGAGAAGAAGGACATGTACATCAGTGAGATATTGAAGTACTGTCTGAAAGGCTTCGATGTGCGCGATGACAGCGCAGCCACAAAACTAGCTGCGATCAGCCAGCTGCAGCGAGTGGCACATGTTCAATCAGAGGACCGCGCGGATGCTATGCACGAAATCTTTACGGATGCACTTCGCAACAGGACCGCACCACAAGACACAGATCCAGAATGGTCAGACGAAATCGACCGCGAGCTTAGCATTAAGCTGTGGGCGCTGAAAGGCGTGGTCAATGACATCCGTGGCCAACTTCCAGAATCAGACATGGGAAGACTGGACAAGGAGCTCGAAGTAACCGTCTTGAAAGTCTTCAAAGTCCTGAACACGATCGTCGACAACGCAGGCGAGCTGCGAGGCGAGCCCAGTCCAGAACACCACAAAGCACACATGCGCGTTGCAGCAGCTAAATTAACACTGAAGCTCTGCTGTAGCAAGCCCATCAACAAGATCTTTGCTGCTCGAGACCTCCACCGACTGACCAAAGTTGCCCAAGACCCGTTGCCAGCGGTTCGCAGGAGATTTGTTGCCACGTTGAAGAAGTACACCGGGCAGAAGAAGCAGCTCCATCATCGGTTCTTCAGCCTGATGTTCTTGTACGCCTTCGAGCCAGACAAGAGTGTCAAGGAGCAGACCGCCACGTTTCTCAAAGCACGTGCTGCTTACTACGCGAAGTTGCAGACACCCGTGCTGGAAAACGTTTTCCCATACTTCTTGAGTCTGCTAGCACACCATGAAGATTTCTCGCTGGTGAGCGACGAAATAGCTGACTTCATCGATTACGTCCTTTTCTACCTGAAGGCAGTCGCAACAGAGCAGAATCTGTCCGATATATATGCATACGCACAGAGAGCTCGAAGCTTCCAAGATGCCATCGCGCCCGAGAAGAGCGAGTACCTTTGGACTATGGCAGATCTGGCCGAATCGATCATACGAGCATATGAGATGGCTAAGGGCTGGTCGCTGCAGCTGAAGTCTAGCAAGCCTGCCATGCCCAGTAGCGTGTATACGCAGATCCGTGAGCAGGAACTTGCGGAGGAAGTCTCACAGAAGCGGTTCTTGCCCGCTGAAGTTGACGAAGCGATGGAGGAAATCGTCCGAGACCGCTTGAAGCCCAAGAAACGAAAGCACACCGATGGCGACTCCAAGAGACCTGCCAAGAAGCTGCGAGCATCCACCAATGGCGAGCAGAAAGCGATGGCCGTCCGAAAGAAGGAGAGGATTTCGAAGGAGCCGAAGGCGCCAAAGCCCGCGAAGACGCCCAAGAAAAGGCTGAGAGATAATGTTCCGTCCTCGGCAATGCGCAAGAGCACTCGCGCATCCAACTGCCCTAGCTACGCGGAGCTCGACGACAGCGAAGGAGAAGTAGACGATAGTGAGATCACGTGGACATACGGCGTGGAGAACTCAGACGACCAGGCAAACAAGGAGAATGTCGGATCGAGCTCACCTAGCTCACACCCCACGGCTATGGCTCAGAGCCAGGTGGAAAATGTTGAGAGTGACAAAGACACAGAGGCTGAAGCCGAAGAGCCTCCTGCGCAGACCAGTGTGCGCAAGACTGCGAAGCCCAAAGCCCAAGACCGGGAAACGAAGGATAAAGGCCCAATCAAGAAGGGACCTCCACAGAAGAAGACAGTGGTAGCAAAGCAGCAGCCTGCTCGAGGGGGCCGCTCGTCGGCCAGAGATGCGCACAAGGCGAAAGATATCATGGACATCCCGAGCGATAGTGATGAGTAGCCAGCTTGTTATCGAGAGCGACAAGGGATCATGATGGACGAGATGTAAAGTGTGGATTTCCAGCAAATCAATCATTGCCACATACTGCAGTGCATGTGTTTTCAGCGTAGTGTATGGCCTGCTAACATGGACATCTTAGAGTCACTGCATTCGATACTACCAATCCCTTTTGACCAGAATTGAGTTGCAGAACCTTGTCGTTGCGGTGTAGCACTAGCAAGCTAGCAAGCCGGATCTACTATAACCCGGAGCGCAAATAGGAAGGCAGCATATCCTAACCTTCAAAGAGACAGAGTTGCACGCCGTTCTGGGGTACGCTGTCCGCTATCAAGAGCATCCACTGCTTTGGTCACAGCCTCGAGTCAACATGGCAGCAGATTGGCGGACGGACAAAACGTAATTGGGATCAGTCGCATTGATGGTAAGCCAAGGAAGTCTATGGTTGCCGAGCCTGCCGGCGAGCACGTTTTTACAGCAATCCCAAAGGTCATTATCCCAGCATTTGTTACCTGACCAGGGACAGTGATCGTTTTGTGAAAAGATCGAGTCAGGTGATGGCTGGAGGACTGACTGCAGTTTTCGGTAGCCGCATAGACGATTTTTGAGAAACGTCGACATCACTACTGACAGTCTCCTGCAGGCTGTGCTGTACTTTTGCGGGAAGCAACGTGTATCTCGAGCGTGGGTCTTCACGCCGGGTTTGCATTGCCCGAGTTGACCTTGTCAAGCAGATCCGCTACGACATTACAGCACCTCTTCATGTCCGCCTTTTCATTCGCATTCTCATCTCTTCCAGCCATCCACGGGTTCTTCTTTCGCAGTCCAAATCCGACAATGGAGCACGATCATCGACAGCAGAGCAATGACTGCGCCACGGCGTACGACAACGACAAAGACAAAGACGCACTTTGTGTACGGCCTGCGAGCGACAGGAACCGACCGAACACTATCCGAAGCCACCACGAGCCAGCATGCCTTTTCAGAACCAGAGCAGAAGCGCATCATGCGCCGCATCGACTGTCGCGTCGTCGTCCTGCTCGGAGCCATGTACGCCGTCTCCATTATTGACCGATCGCAAATTGGTCTTGCGATGATCACGGGCATGGGCAAGGATCTCCAACTCGATGGCACGCGATACAACACCATTAACGCCGTCTTCTTTGCGCCGTATGTGGTATTCCAGCTCCCCGCGACCGTCTTGCTGCGGAGACTGGGCCCGAAACGTTTCTTGTCTGTGACCGCCATGCTGTGGGGTCTCACGACGCTGTCGTGCGGGTTTGTGCGAGAGTGGATGGACTTGGTGGCGTTGAGAGTTGTGCTCGGAGTGTGGGAGGCAGGGTACTTTCCAGGTATGGAGAGCTTCTCACTGCTCACGAACTGATAGCATGGCGAAGCTGATTACTGTAGCCTGCGTGTACCTCCTCTCGGTGTGGTATCCGCGCTACGACCTTCAGAAACGGCATGCTGGGCTGCTGATTCTGGGACTGATACCTGCCGCGTTCTCGGGCATTTTGGCATTTGGCATCTCGCATCTCGAAGGCCATGGAACTGGACCTAAATGGTGGGGCAGCATCAACTTGGAGACCATGGAGCACGATGCCGGACTCGCAGGTTGGCGTTGGATATTCATTCTGTACGGAATTGCCACCTGTGTCATCTCCATCTTTGCCTGGTTTCTCTTGGTGGACTTTCCCGAGACAATTGCGTTGGGCACAGCACACAAGACTCTGGCTTTTCTCTCGCGGGAAGAGGCCGCCTGGGCTGTTAAGCGAATCGAGAAAGACAGGCAAGATGTGATGCCAACCGAGTAAGGATGAATGCCACTGCTCGAACGCGCCGACCAGCTGATGTTTCGTGTAGGTTCAAGCTCAGCGAGTACCTGAAGCACGCCTGGGATCTGAACCTGTGGTTGTTTGCTCTGATGTTCTGCTTCCAAGCGACCGTCGGATATGGCGTCGGCTTCGCTCTGCCGTTCATTCTGATGGAAGGCATGGGCTTCAGTGTCGCGGTATCCCAATGCTTGGTCACTCCGCCCTACGTTGCCTCAGCGGTGATGACGTGGTACGTCGCGGTCTATTCCGACAAGTGGCGGGTTCGGTCGCCATTCATCCTTGCAAACAGCTGTTTGGTGATCGTTGGGTTGGCCTTGCTGGGATTTGTCGACAATATTGGGGTTAAGGTACTTTGCAGTCTTCCTTGCCGCTATTCCAGTGAACGCGAATGCGCCGTGCATACTTGCTTGGAATGCCAACAATGTACGAGGGCAATGGAAAAGAGCCATGACTTCTGCCATGTCAGTGGGGTTTGGCGCAATTGGTGGCATCGTGGGGTCAGTTCGATCGAGCACGATGATGCGGAAAAGCAACACTGACTGACACGAACTGGACAGGTCACTTATTTTCCGAACCAAGGATGGGCCGCACTATTATCCCGGCATCGCGGCATGTCTAGGAGCCGTCGGCCTCACTATCATCATCGTACTGGTGTTGGACTTCAGGTACATGAGAGCAAACAGAAGAGCTGCCGCATGGGGCAACTCCGTAGAGGGCCTTGTGGGGTTCCGATACACCATGTAGCGCCTCACAAGATCTTGACAAGTTGATGACAGTGAGTGTTTGAAGGCTCCATCCACTATCTTTGACTACTGCCATAGAAAGTGCTGGCTCGATGGCTCAAGAGCCGAGCAGGTATTCCTGATCACCAATAGAGGCTAGGTCATTACATCGTAAGCATCATGATACTCATCATACCAGGCCGTCTACAAAGCCGCCGCCAGACCGAACCCGGCCACTGCAGCGCCCGCCACCCAGCTGCCAATGTGCTTGGTAGGTGCAGCTCCCTCGCTGTTCAAGCTAGCTTCTGCGCTCGTTGTGGCAGCCACGTTCACAATAGAAGTGTAGGTCGAAGTTGTCGGCCCATTGGCGCCATTGAAAGTCGCAATGCTAGTGAAAATCGAGCGCGACCCAGTTGCCGAATCCGAGACTGTCGTGAAAAACACAGATGTGGCGTTGTGGGCTGTAGTGGTGGCATTCGGGTAAATCGGCGGGTCAAAGGCAGAGATGGTGCTCGTGATGCTCGCAAGTGTAGAACTGGTGCCGGCGCCTGCTGTGCTGTTGCAGAGCAGTGATCCGATCTGCTCAGTGTTGGTCGAGATGAAGCTCGGTGTCGAGCTGGAGAACGCCAGACCTGCATTACCAGTGCCATCGATGTCCCGGAATGGTGTGCAAGTGACAGAGCTCAGCGCCACACCTTCGGCCTGGGTCAGGTACAGAGTCGAAACGGCGTCCAGGGCAGGGTTGGTGTAGATTGTGTTGAGAGGCACCGTGATCGACTCGTTCAGCAGGCCCTTTCCAGCTCCGCCATGGCTGCTCTCCACAATGACAATGACATTCTGTGCCGCCACTGTCGCTGCTGCCGCGATAATCAGGGTTGCCGATCTTGAGAGCATGTTGGTGTTGGCTGATGTGATTCTTGGATTCTGTAACTTGTGGTAGGCCTGCGGCTGTAGGTCTGCTGAGGCTAGACTGTAGGTCTGATAGGTCTGACAGTAGGAATTGAAGCAAACGTGCAGGCTGGTGAGTATGGAGGAATGGAATGCGTTGGATCAGAGAATGCAGAATGCAGAAGAAAAGAGAAGGAAGTGGTATCAGCTGCATAGCCACCACACCTTCACAGTACACTATGCTGCCCTCTCTCCCTCCTGCCATCTTTTCGCCCTCTCAGCCTCTCGCCGCAGCAGTCGTCAGCTGTGTGACCAGGATGAGGCAAGATGTGGCTAGCGTCAATTCCTGCCAAGACCTGCTTTTCTCGTGCGTCAACCTCCTCTCTCGGAGCGATAACATTCCTGCCGGAATTATTAACATCAACGTAAATCTCACTCTTGCGAGCACAACGCGCAGAAGCAGAGATGCCACTGCGCACCGTGTCCATCACACAAGATTGGGCCATAAATAGCTGAAACTGGCATCTGGACACGCTGGACTTCAACGGCCTCTTCGCTCGTTGCGACTGTCTGTTTGATGTTGAGAACCTATCGAGGTATGATCCCACGGCAAAGCATCTCACTGGAAGCCTCGAAATGGCAGCCAGACTACTCAGGTCGGGCTGGGCACAGCAGAAGCCGGCGTACCATAATGATCAGGCTGTAGGCACTCCGTGGCTTGGCTAAACCGCAGGCGCGCTGTTGGAGAGCTGCAACTCCGGCATCCGCTAACGGAGTTTCAATGGAAACACCGGGGAGCTTCCACGTGAAGTTCCACCCGAAGCACCATTGCTCCACATTCCCCGCGTTCCAATGGCTGGAGACAGTGCCGTGCATTGGACATGTGTTCTATGTGTCGGCTACGGCACAAAGTTGAGGCTCCTCATGTCTTCGTTGGACTGGAAAGCAAGCTTACCACATGTCCACGATGCTGCGTTGCGTCACAATGGATCTCAGAGGGCCCAGCTCGGCCCAGTGTTGCGCCGCCAGACACGAGATGTTCAGATCTATAAAGCTTCATGGCATCTCCACTTGTTACAACGCACCCGCGATTCGCTCTCCTCTTGTTTCTGGTACTAGTCATGAAGCCTTTCGTCGCTGCTACAGCCGCCCTGATTGGTATTGCATCTGCTGCACCTCCTGAACAGATTACATACCACCGGCGAACGGCGAGCGCTTACGGCACGCCAAAAGTTACTGTCAAGAATGGAACGATTGCCGGGGTTCACAAGGCCAACTACAATCAAGACTACTTCCTTGGTATGCTCAGTCGAAGCTGTTTGAAAAGGTCTCGTGCTTATACAATTAGGCATTCCATTCGCCCAGCCTCCTGTAGGGGAGCTTCGATTCCGCAACCCAAAGAGTGTCAATGCATCGTATGACGGCATTCTTCAAGCGACCGAGTACGCACCAGAGTGCTATGGATACGGAGTTGGTGTTATTTTCGAGTGTTTTCGGGGCTACTATGACTAACAAGAACTCAGGGTGACCAGATCGGCTACCCGCAATCCGAAGACTGTCTGAATCTGAACATCGTTCGACCCTCTGGCTTCGAGAACGAATCGCTCCCTGTCGGAGTCTGGATTCATGTATGACCACTCTCTCCCCGTTACACTGTCCGATTGTGCTGATGTGCGACAGGGCGGAGGACTTTCTCAAGGCGGGACTCGGGACGAGAGATACAACCTCACTTTCATCGTGCAGAACAGCGTCGACATTGGCAAACCCATAATTGGAGTATCGATCGCCTACCGCCTAGGCCCATGGGGCTTTCTCCAATCCCAGGAAATTAGCGGGAGCGGAAATGTAAGACATCATTCAGATGTGGCCCCTCGATATGTGCACGCGTGGCTGACAGGAATCCGCGTCCAGACAAACATCGGACTTCGTGATCAGCGTTTGGCACTCCACTGGCTCAATGAGAATCTTCAAGGTAGAACGCCGCATGTCTTACTTACAATCTAGCTAACGTGACCCGCAGCGTTCGGAGGGGACAAGGACAAGGTGACCATCTGGGGAGAAAGCGCGGGCGCCGCAAGCGTCGGTTGGCATCTCACTGCATACAACGGTCGTAACGATGGCATATTCAGAGCCGGTATCATGCAAAGTGGCAATCCCATCACCTATCAAAGCTACCCCACGAATGCGAGATATCAGCCGCAATATGATGCCTTGGTCGATGCGACGGACTGCAGCGCAGCTACAGACACTTTGGACTGCCTGCGCCAAGTTCCGTCTGACACGCTGGCGAATGTCTTCAGCACAACATCGAGCCTCGCCAACGGCTGGTTCCCGATAGTAGATGGCGACTTCATCCAGCGCTGGGCCTCCATTCAGCTTGCAGAAGGCGCATTTGTCAAGGTCCCCGTCATCGATGGCGCAAATACAGACGAGGGAGGTTCCTTTGGCCCTCGCGGCATTAACAAGGACGAGGATTTCCAGAGCTATGCAACGAACAGCTCCCGGAGCACATATGTCCCAGAAGTCTTTTGGCCAGAAATCCTCGAGGCCTATCCCAACGAGCCTGAATACTACATCCCTCCAGTGGAAGAGATTGGCAACTTCACATATCCAGAGTCGTACGGATCGCAATATCGACGATCAGCCGCCTACGCTGGCGACGTGATGTTCCACGCCAATCGCCGCGCCACGGTCGAGACCTGGGCTGCGAATGGCATTCCTGCGTATTCCTACCGCTTCAACACGATCCCTACAGGAGTTTCATTGCTCGAAGGAGTTGGTCATTTTCAGGAGGTCGCATTCGTCTTTGACAACACTGATGGCCTCGGATACGACGAAGAACACGGCACTGTCAATCCATTTGAGAACAAATCACAGAGCTTTCTCGACCTCGCCGACTACATGAGCAAGTCTTGGGCATCGTTCATCTACGATTTGGATCCAAATTACGAAAAGACGAAGCCAGAAAGTGCTCCAGTGTGGCCGCAGTACAGCCTCGTTGAGCCACAAAACATCGTCTGGGATGCGAATGTCACCGAGCTGGCTGCGATTGAGTCGGACACGTACAGAAGCGGTGGTATCCGATGGATCATTGACCATGCGTTGATCTATAGAAGATAGTCGAACTAAGCTTTGTAACAAGCATGTACTTGAGAAAGTCACGGCTTCCTGCATCTTCCACATCCTTCGATACTTCTCTGTCCTTCCAGGTTGATTTCGAGCGGCGATAGCTGCCTTGAAGTAGCCCCTTTCTGTGCTTGTGTCAGCTGTGCCTCGACATGAACGATTGCATTAGGTGATGCGCCATCCTTACAGTGCAAGGGCGGTTCCAGAGAGATTGTTTGTCTCATCGTGAATGGTTCGGAACAGACGAAAGTGGTCACCCAGACAAAGTCAGCGACACCGAGAGAGATTCATTCCAGCCGGGATGTGTGAGGCGTTGCAGGTCGTGTATTGAGACAAGCCAGTGAAGATTTTTCTAAAGTAAGGAAAGCAACACACATATAATTAACTCTTCAACAGCCATCTATCCCAGGACGAGAGAAAAACATCTATCAACCATGACAAACACACAGCCAGTCGCAACCTTCCTCGACCGCTTCAGACTCTTGCAAATTGCATTCTGCGAACGACTCGCAGCGGCCGAGAACGAATACCTTGACCTCGGACTGGAATACCACGCTTTCCCGCTCCAGCTTCGACTGGTAGAAGGTGCACCACAATCAGACTGTGCTTCCGCATTCGCCATCTCCAGCGATACTCCACCACCAAACTGCATCGCCCATCTCAACAACCTGCAAGAGCTGCGCACCACCACAGACCCTCAGCGCGAAGACTTTGACCTGTCACACGGCGAAAGGGCACTCGATAGAGGTAACGAGACTCTAGATGCGCTGAACACTCAACTGGAAGCCCTTCGGACGTGCGTCGATTTTATGCACTGCCAACTCAGCGACATGTTGGACCAGAATATCCATTTTGCCGAAGGGGGCGAGTACCTCCTGGCCATGCGGCCTGAAGACGGGGTGGAAAAGTACGAGTTGTATCGCGACTGGGCCTTGTCTTTGCCTCGCACGCGTGGGTGGCTTCGAGAGGGTTCTGTGAGGAGTGAGGCGGAGGCGCTGTTGTTGACGTCGTTTGCAGGTGAGCGTGCGACGGTGTAGTGGGGAAATGGTTGGGGGGTGAAGTCGTCTTCGCTAGGTTAGAGGTGAAGTGCGGTGGAAGAAGCGAGGCGTGAACGGGTGTGAGAGGCGGTCCGTCACGGTTCTATCAGTGATCAGTTATCGATGAGTGAGCGTGTGAACTACGCGTCCTGGCTCAATAAGTCCTGTTCAAGAGATCATGTAGCTTTCCGTCACTCTGATTTACTTAAAGCCCTCCTGACACTTTCAATGTTTGGCGTTATGCAGCCAGCCGTCTGCAAACGCTTGCACACGGTGGTTTGCATGTGGATGCCTTCACTTGCTCGTGACATGCGGCCCGTGCCTCGTTGCATATCTCGGCAGCGGCGCGGCGGCTGCTGTCTATTGTCTCAGTCGTCTGTATCACACTGCCACCAGCCATCACTTGAGCATCCAGAGCGACATATAAAGCTTTCAGGCATCCGCTTTGGCAAGTCACAGTTGTTTGCAGTCGACTACAGCGACTGGAAAACAACTCCGCCACGCCAAAGCCAACCGCCAAAGCCGACCGCTCCAAAGCCTGGTAAATAGCCACTTCGCATCAGTTCCAGACCACCGCAATTGCAATGGACATCTCCACGGCCTTGCACCACGACCAGTCTTTCGATCCGCCGCCTTTCGGCAAGGCTCAGCTCGAGCACCTGTCCCTCTCTTACTCCATTTCCGTGGCAAACCTGGCTCAAGTCTACAAAGGCCTCGGCGAGTCGTACCACAAGCTGCCTCTCCATGTCCGCAGCCATAAGCTCTGCCCAACGGCTTGGCAAAAGTATTGCTCGCTCGCCTTCACCTGCTCCGAATTTCGTGAGATGCCAGACATGATCCAAGTCATCAACATGCTCACCGAGGCTCTCGCGCGGGCCCGTGCCGCGATACTGTGCAATGAGTTCGCACTTGCCGTCTCTCGCCTTGCTGTTGCAGCAGTACTGGTGGAAGAGGCCCAACATCGTGTGGCAAAGCTGTCGTACGCCATGAATTGCTACCATGACTTGCTCGAGAGTGTGACGGTAACGGGTCCTGTTGGTGTGCCGGTGCTTCGCATCGTATCCGAGCAGACCGAGTGTGATGACAGTGATGGACCGCAGGAGGGCTGGATGAAGCTGCAGTGGGTGAACGCGTTGCCAAAGTGTCTGCAAGGTAAGTGCGGTAGGTCATTGGAGGTCGAATGCAAGCTGACAGCAAGACAGATGCCGAAGAGAAGACGACCGACAGTGGCTACAGCTCGGCTTGTGGCTCAGTCATCGTGGAGCAGTGAGTGCGAATGGTCAGTTCTGCTTGAGAAATGGAAGGCACGACCGGTCATGCCTTCCCATTACATCTAGCAAGGGACAGATAACGAGGCAGCGGCTCAGGATAGCCGACATTGGATGGAAAACTAGCTCGTAAAGCGTCAGTTCCTACTACAAAGATTCGTCCGTGATTTGCAATATTGCTTGTGTTGTGCAGTGCAGTGTGCCTGCCTCCTTGCTGTCGTTCAAAAACACACACAGTAGACCGCCGTGCTTCGTACTCGCTGCGAGAATACCTGATCGGCCAGATCCCCCTGGGTCTGCGCATCTGGCACTGCAGTCGAGTCCCCTGCGAGCTTCAGTTTGGCGAGGTGTCCAAGCGAAATCCTCCGGCAGTGCATGTCTCGAGGGACCCTTCACGATCTCACAATCGGAGTGGCAGCCGCAGATGCAAGGTGCATGCCATTCTGCGACAGTATAAGGCCGCAACGGAGGGAGACGGGTTTGTGATTTGGTGGAGATTGACAGATGGCGCGGGAGAGGAGGACGAGGAGAAGAGCAAAGAAGGGAAAGGTGGAGACAGCCGAAAGGATGTTCGACATCGGACTCGCGATGACTTGCGGCAATGTCACACTAGCACATCCTCCCTCTCTCTCTCTTTTGACTATTACATCGTACGCATCCCTTTCGCCAGCACTTTCTGGCGGCACCGGCTCTGGACTCCATCTCACAGTGCTGATTCGATCATCAGCGGCCT
Source organism: Septoria petroselini (assembly GCA_022559915.2). Lineage (NCBI taxonomy): Eukaryota > Fungi > Ascomycota > Dothideomycetes > Mycosphaerellales > Mycosphaerellaceae > Septoria > Septoria petroselini. The sequence goes on along the minus strand of JAFJTQ020000012.1, from coordinate 73,080 downwards.
TTTCGAGCGTGCAGCAGCTCGTGTGTGCGATCAAAGAGGGGGGCCCTTGGGAGCAGTTGATCTTCGGTCGGGGACGAGAGGCCGCGACGACGAGGCCGATGGGACATGGCTACGACTGTCGGTAAGTCGAAGGAGATGGCGGCGCGGGGTAATGAGGCGGACGGCGGACGCAACGAGTGAATGAGTGAACAAGAATGTGAGAGCTGGTGGCAAGTCGAATTCAAGACATGTGGAATCGAACTTGCTGCCACGAGAACAACTGACCACCGAGCCACGTCCTACCGCCATGCTATCGCTCGGCCCTCTGCTGGCCACGGTGCTCTTGCGCCGCCGCCGCCAGTTGCGAGATGGGCACCTGCTGACCGACTCCGCTGCAGATTTAGCTACGCATAGCTATCACCGCTCACTCTCACTCTCGCCCGGACGCTCGCCCGACACGGCTTCCGCCATCTACCCCGAGCGCGCCATCCGACCGCTGCCTCGCAGCAGACTGCGCTCCAAGCTGTCGCCCGAACAGGTGTCATCGCTCGTCTTTCCACCCAGCCCACCGCCCATTTCGCCCACCCTCAGTTTCAGCGTGCAGGAGACGGGCACGCCGGCGCAGCAGCCGCGCCTCACGAACGGCGACGTCCGCCACCATCACCATCACCACGATCACGACCACGACGAGGACGATCTGGACCACGACCACCACCATCACCACCACCACACGGTGCACCACGACCACTGCACATGCGAGCACGAGGGGGACAGCGGCGACGATGAGGTCGAGTTTGACCACCCCGACTACCGCTATGTCACGGCGCCGATGGCGAACGGGGCCGGACTCAAACCCGATTCTCTGCAGCGGCGGTTAGTTGAAGCTTCGCGAGCGGCGAACAAGCCTCCGCCTCCGGGCTCAGCTGGGTCATCAGGCGATGGGTACGAAAGCTTCGAGAACACGAGCAACAAGAAGAAGCGCAAGATACCACTCTCGTCTGCTTCCAGCATGCACCAGAGCCAACTCAGTGCGGAACTCGCGAACATGGGCATCAGCAGCGTGCACGCAGAAGTGGACGAGCATGTGGCTACTACAGCGCATCACGCACAGAAGCATGCACATCATGATTCCCACGCAGCACCGCAGGCTGCTGGATCAGGCACGGGAATAAGTGGTGCCGGTCGAGGACGATACGGTAGACAAGACGGCAGGAATCGACGGCCGTTGGCGAGCAGCACGATGAACACGGTCAATGTCCACCAGTCTCGCTCATCACCCCGCAGCAGCGATGCAAGGCATGGCAATGGAGAAGGTAAAATTGCGTCCCCAAACATATTTCGTTGTGCATCTGAGATGGCTGACGTAACCTCGAAAAACACACAGACCCCGGCATAGAAAACACGGGCGGGATCATCTCCCAAGCCATCAAAACTGCTGCCGAACAAGGCCCGTTGACACCAGCAGCCAAGGGCCGCGAGAATGTGAGCTTGCTCCCACCTGCTACTACCACCATCATCGACATCAGCTCATCATCGTGTCCACCACAGTTTACGTTTACATGCGAATCCGACTCTGCCACCAAGATGGTCGACCAGCAAGGCCAATACATCGCTGGCACGCCCACACCCGCTCGCTCGATGCCGCAGAACACGCACGGCACACAGACATCACCGCCATTGAGAGGCCAGCACCCACAGGCCATCAACGCCCATCGGCCACCTCCACCGCCTGCAAACAGCGCAACGCCCGCGAACCATCATCAGCAGCAACCGCCGCCGCCCAAGCCTCGACGTCGACGCGATCCTGCAAAGGAGTATGCCATGCAAGCCGCGCAACGGAAGAAGAACCAGCAGTATCAGAACTACCACCATCGCCCCAAGCATGACGACATGTGGATATGCGAGTTCTGCGAGTACGAAGACATCTATGGAGTGCCGCCGTTCGCGTTGATTCGTGCATACGAGATCAAGGATCGAAAGGAGCGTAAGAAGGCGGAGGAGAAGCGCCGGCTCTTGGAGAAGGCGAAGATGAAGGGGCGGAAGAACAAAAAGGGCGCAGGAAAAGGTAAAAACAGCAACGTCAGCAACAACACTGCGGCGCCAGCTCCGCCTGCACACCCACAGAACTACGACCCCAACCTGCCGCCCGAGGAGGAAGAGTATTACGACGATGAGGAATACGGTGAAGATGATTACGAACCTGTTGGACCAGACGACCACCACTATCAGCAACAAGAGTACTATGCTCCACCGCCCGCGCCAGCCAGCACGCCCCAAACAGTCGCAGCCGGTGGCGGCGCTCGGCCGCAGAATGGATAGCTCACAGCGGGCATCGCGGCGTTGGCGGCTGCTGTCATGCTGGTAGCATTCTTGCCTGACCATGTTCGACATGTGGTGAAAGCGCCTTTAGCTCTGCTGCTCATGGCCGTCTTCCTCCGAAAAGGCGGTGGAGCGGACCAAGGGTGAGATCTTTCACCGATGGCTCAAGACACTTGGACAGGATAACCATACTTGGACGACACTTGGTTGACCAAGGCCGGGCATGCTCGCGAAGGATGTTTGTACATACGGTGAGACTGTCTCTTGTTGTGCTGGGTCAAGTTGGGCGTTGTGGCAGAAGCAGCTTCTTGTTCGGTCGTTTGGATTGTTCTTGTATTGCATTTTGATTAAAGCTGGCATTGCTCACATTTCACTGGCGTTCTATACCTCCGCTCCGTATACAACCAGAATTCTTGCAGCAGCACCAGGTTATGCACGTGCGCCGTTCGCATTGTCTCAAGTATAGGAGCTGAAGTGATGGACGCGACACTGACAGCACTCCAGTCGGGCTCTCATAGACCCCATCACGTCCTATTTGTACAGTTCGGTCTCAGATGCCTAAGAGTGAACAGGAAGATGATCGTGGGAGATTTCCACGAGACGTTCTTGTTGCCGTTGTACGCTGGCGCCAGATACCAGCCGACTGACCAGTAGAATGATGACCAGGCCCATGATCGCGTGAGACAAAAGTCCGGGGCGGCAGAGAATTATTAGTTCATCACAGCGACCATACAGACTCTGTAGCAGCTGAAAGCTAGCGGCCATACCGTAAAGCATCGCTCGGACCAGGTGTGACTTTTCCCCGCTACGGTCGTTCACCTCGTCTGCCCAGCGCCTTGGCCAACCCGCCCGATCTCATCAGAAATTGAGCTGCAATGCACTTATTTGAACGCGGCTCCTGGCGACACGTGGTCGTGTGTTCGTTGGAGATGGTGTCCAATATGGATATTGGAAGAACCCCAGCAGATTCGGGCGGATGTGATCTGCGTTAACGACACCAATCACTTCAGAGCTGTGCAGATAGCCACCCACGTGCGCGATCAGATTGGCGGGAAAGTATATTGACGACCCTCTGCCGGCGAAAGGACTGATTCGCGGCGATGCGACGTTAGCAGGCGACGGTAGAACTACCGTAGTCGCAGTCTCATTGAATACGTTTCTGTACCTTTCAACACCCATGTATACAAGTACAAACCACATGCCGCCCACTACTGCTGCAATACTACTAGCACTACAGCAGCATCGATAGACTGCTAGTCTCGACGGCCGCCATCTCCCGCTCACGCTGGAGTCCCAACACCTCCTTGCCTCCTCGAGTAGACACAGTATCGAGCTGGCCGAGTCCTCCTTCCACCACGACCCGACCTCTTCGGCCTCTACCATGGCGCCCTACACCGACGACAAGACCAAAGCCGACGCCGGCGTCCTCGATGCGACGACGTCTCTCCCGCCGCCTCCGGTATACCACGCCGGCCGAGACAGCGACGACGACTACGGCGCCGTCAAAGGCGATCTCCTCGGTCACGAGTATGCAGATCCCGTTCTCCATCGCAAAATGCACCTCGTCAACAACGCCATTGATGAAATTGGCATGACGGGCTACCAGTGGAAGCTATTTGTGCTGAATGGCTTCGGATACGCGGTCGACTCTCTGATCCTGTTGATCCAGAGCATCATTGCCGGACAGGCCGCGCTCGAGTTTAAACCGAGCTTTACGTACGGCTTGACAATTGCCGTTTACGTGGGCATGCTCGTGGGCGCTCTCTTCTGGGGACTCTCGGCGGATGTCATCGGGAGGAAGTTTGCGTTCAACGTGTCGCTGTTGATCAGCTCGATTTTCTGCATTGTGGCTGGCGCGGCGCCGAACTGGATTGTGCTGGGACTGTTTGTGTGTCTCTCGGCTTTTGGCGCGGGCGGGAACTTGGTGCTGGACACGGCTGTGTTTCTGGAGTATCTACCATCCAAGGACCAATGGCTTCTGACGCTCATGGCTTCGTGGTGGGGTGTTGGCCAGTTGATCGCTGGGCTGTTTGCTTGGGCGTTCATGCCCAACTTCAGCTGTCCTGGAGACCCGGATGAGACTGGCGTGCCTTGCAACTGGGACACGAACAAGGGGTGGAGACTGATGTGGTTCGCGAATGGTGCTCTGGTATTGGTTCTATCTATCTTGCGACTCACTGTGATCAAGCTCCGCGAGACACCCAAGTTCCTCATCGGCGAGGGCAAGGATGCCGAGGTCGTCGAGACTCTGCAGTACATTGCCAAAAAGTACAATCGCCCATGCAGTCTCACGATTGAGGAACTCGAGGCATGCGGCGTCACCGGCGAGTACCTTCGACGCGGTTCTTTGGGCGCTGCTCATGCAAAGTCAAAATTCTCCTTTGGCGAGGTCGGCACGCATCTGGCAGGCCTTTTCGTCACGAAGAAACTCGCGCTCAGTACCTTGCTCGTCTGGGCCTCTTGGTTGCTCATCGGATTGGCGTTTCCACTTTTCAATGTCTTCTTGCCGGTGTACCTCGAAACCCGTGGTGCTCAGCTCGGAGGACTGTCTGAGAACGAGAGATGGCGCAACTACGCCGTGGCAAACTTTTGCGGTATCCCGAGTCCCATCTTGGCTGGATTCATGTGCAACTCGCGCTTCTTCTGGGGCCGCAGAGGAACAATGGTCAGTTTCGCCCGCCCGCCACTTTGCTTTGGAATGTCCCCGCTGACAGCATTCTAGATTATTGGTGCTATTGCTACCATGGCCTTCTTCTTCGCATACACTGAAGTGAGGTCCAACGCGCAGAACTTTGGGTTCACGTGCGCCATCAACTTCTGTTTGGTGAGTTTCCCCTGGTCTCGTGCTTACATCTGGAAGCTGCTCCCTCCCTTGTTGCTACTTCGTGACCGGCCATGCGGCATGGACTCCTGACTGACCATCGAACAGAACATCTACTACGGCACGCTTTATGCATATACACCAGAAGTCCTACCGTCGGCCCACCGTGGCACTGGCAACGGAATTTCCATCGGGCTGAACAGATTGATGGGTATTATGAGTGCAGTCATCGCTACGTAAGTCCAACATCCGTGTTATCGCGGACTTCCGACTGACCTGTGCTCCAGCTATGCGGACACATCCACGCCAGTCCCGATTTACATTTGCGCCGCTCTGTACATTGTTATGGCGATTGTAGCAGCCTGCTTTCCTTTCGAGCCGATGGGCAATCGAAGCTCTTGAGCCCACATACGTGGACGATATCGTAAACAGAAATTGAGTCAAGTCGAGATAGGCGGTTTGACGAAGTTGAGGAACTCATCTCAGATACTACTGAAGCTGAAGTAACGACAATGACGAGTATAACAATCGTTCTGATTGGCAATCAACTTCGTCCAGTCCCTTCTCACAGAATCAGCACGCATGTGATATTCTTCCAATCGTAGGCCTGCAGCAGGGATAGCCTAGCCTCAATCATTAGTCAGTGTCAAGGTCGCAATCACGACTCCGAGTCCGTTTTGACCTGGCTAACTTTCCGACATCCATGCTCGACGACCTGACCGAGGTTTACGCTCGCAAAGTGCCGCAAAGCATACCACAAGCAAGTCGCGAAGGAAAACCAAACGCGACTCCTACTACATGCGGCAGTAGTTTTGCCACATCATGCTATGCTTCGGGCCATTTTCGAGGATCTCAGTGGCCATTTCCAAGATGTGCTAGGCGGATCGGCGTGTTTCGCAAGGTCTCGTACGAACGGCGACCATGCCTTTCCGCGGCAGACCGTCGCGAGGCTGTGAGACTTGTCGACGACGCAAGATCAAGGTGTGTTTGATCCAACTACTGCACTCGCCAGCGCACGGCACTAGTAGAGTAGTCTCGGCTTGCCGAGCCCATAACATGGCGACCTGCTAGAACCCCCCTTTCAACTACCGCCTCGGAGAGGCTATTCACACCGCACTGCATCGTGAGTCATCTGCTATTGGCCACCTCGCTGACCAAGCTTTGAAACAGTGCGACCTGCGCGAGATCGGATGTGAAAAATGCGAAAAGGCGGGATGGAAGTGTGAAGGTTACCGCGACCTCACCTCGTTGATGTTCCATGACGAGAGCGATCGCATCATCAAGAAAGTAAACGCACAGAAGGGCACTCGGCTCCGAAGAGAACACAGACAAGCTTCTTCTTCTTCGTCGTGTTCGACCACTTTTCCGACCGCTGCTGCTGTTGGCCCGACAGCTTCTCTGAGCGTGGCAACTTCGGAGTTTGAGCCCGAAGTGCTGGGGCTGGAGTCTCCTCAAAGCTCTACAGCTGAGCTGACTCCTGACGAGAGTCTTGCTTGCCGTCCTCCCTCGCCTCCAAGCGGTCCTCCAGTGAGCTTTCTAGCGGGACTAGATGACATTGCTCTCGCGCACTTCTTTGGAAAGTATGTCTTCAAGTATCACGACAAGAGAGACCAGTGGGAGATTGAAGTTGGGAATGGATGTCTACTAGCCGCTGTAAAAGCGCTAGGCACAGCTGATGCCGTCAAGGGAATGGGCCGAGGACGTTTGCTCGAGGCTGAGGCCCAGAAGCATTACGTCGATGCCATACAAAGGATCAACATCGCCTTACAGAATCCTCGAGACCGTGCGCGTGACAGCACATTACTGGCGATTACCATCCTAGGCATATTCGAGTCTGTCTCTGGCTTTCAGCGGAACCTGGACTCCTGGCGAGGACATGTCAATGGCGCCGCATCTCTGCTGCAACTGCGCGGCAGCGAGCAGTTCAAGACGCAGACTGGCAGTCGACTATTCCTCCAGACTTGTCTGAACCTCATCATGAGCTGCCTTAGCAGACGACTGCCAATTCCACCGCATGTTCGAGCCATGCAGAAAGAAGCGGAGCGATTCATCCCGGACCCAGCAGAGAGTTTCTGGCGCTTCCACCTTGCCAGCTTGAAACTTGCTGACCTCAATGCCCGACTGCTCCCGGGCAACTATCCCGTCTCCTCCAGCCAAGCACAGCTCATTGTCGACGAAACACTGGCGCTCTACGCTGAATTGGAATCCATCCTCCAAGACGCCCCCGAGGACTGGAAACCACACTACGTCAGCGGCACAGGCCAAATGATCTATTCCGATTTCTACTACGTCTTCGACAGCTACATTATCGCGCAAATCTTCTGCGGAAACTGGAGCTTCCGCATCATGCTCATTGACATTCTACGCAAAGCGCTCATCAACCTGCGCACGTCCGGCCGCAAAGTCGTGCCGGAACAGCTCGAGCAGTTTCAATTCTACATGTCTTCTGTCCGACAGCTGCAGTTGAGCATCTTGGCCGTTATTCCGCAGCATTTGAGTCACAAGTTCCCGATTGTGCATCCGCCGGATCCGAGTGGGAGCAAAGGAGATCAGCTGGTGCTGTTTAAGAATCGGGACCACAATCCCTTCAGACAGGCTGAGCGGGACCCGGGTTTGTTGCCGTTTGTGAGGATGTCTGGTGGGTTTCAGACGCAATTCCCGCTGTTCACTGCTGGAGCGGCGGACCCGCCTGGTGGACCGATAAGAACGTGGGTGATTGGGGTTCTGAGGCTGTTACACTCGCGGATGGGAATACAGCAGGTAAGGAGAAGGTTGTTGCTGAAAGTGCAATTGAGTATAGGAGTAACTGACAATTGTGATACACAGGCTGCAATGCTTGCGACACAGCTCGAAGGTGGGTATCTCTTGTCCTTTGGCATGAGTGTTTACGAGGTCGCACTTTGCGAGAACCTGACTAACTGGTGTTAGGAGACGATACTGGATCCGGAATACCCGAAGACATGTGGCATTGCTGTCTGCCACCGTGAGCTCTCTGCACAAAGGCCTGCATATACTGTTCGTCTTGCATGCAGGCGCAACGTCACGAGCGATGCGACTGATGATTTCGTTCTCAAGTCACCAATCTCGAGCTGGGACGATGAAAAGGTCGATTGAAGTCAGGACATAAGGCTCTTGAGATTCGGCCAAGAGGATGTAGCAGCATTATGATCGGCGCTTGAGGCACCACACACAGTAAATGCCGTCTTGGATGAAGTATGAGCAGCGGCGCCCTGGCATGCTCGTGTTCCACAATAGCAGACAAGCCGTTCGCAGCTTTCACGGAGGCTCCGGGTCCGCCACTTCTCGCGACTTCATGGCTATTACAAAGGAGTACCACAAGGCGATCTGTGGTCGTGAAGGATAGAAAACAAGATGCACATGCGCCGACGAGCGATGCTACGAATTTCAGGCACGCCATACAGGACAACGAAGCAGGCCATTTGCGATGACCGGGACTGGCGACAGACTGAGACCGGAGAGCACGGTCTTCGCCAATACAGCTTGACTGGAATGCAAGGCCCGAGTACAAGCTGAGGACGATGACCACGATCTCAAGAAGATGCCACTTCCTATCTCAACGACAGCGGATGGCTTCTGTTTCCCAAAACGACTGGTGGAGATGACGACGCCAGATCGCCCTGTAGCAGAATTCTGCCTACGTGTCAATGTGGCCAGCGACTGCTTGAGTTTGACCAGTCGTGGAGCTGAGCGATCGAGATCGAGATGTATGCTAGCTTGCGCGTGTCGCGCATACCAACTAAACACCACCTACAGTCTAGCTTTCGGGTTTCGACGGCATAATGGTTCAGGTAGATGAGACTATTTCGATAGATAATAAAGATTACTATGGTTTGGCCACCCAGTAGCTAGCATGACGCGACTCAACTGTCGTCGATGTGACTTCACTTCGATTCGATCGACTCTTCCCTTCCAGCACCTTTTGCCCAGAAACCCGTGATCGTCAACCAACAACTATCCCAACGAGTCTTCACGGTTGTCTGCCTGCCCGGGGTGTGCAGACTTCCGGCAATGGACCGGTCCAGGCTTATGCTGTCAGCAACGAAGACCGCTGTCGACTGTGCAGCAGGCGTTGGAAATTGCAAGGAAGCAACTTCCGCCAGGTTGAGAAGGACCAGGAAGTAGCACCGGGGAAACGGCAGGCTGCTCCGAGCACGTATAAAACTGTATGAGTGATCAGCATCACGAGGTCGAATTTTGGCGTGTTGGACGGCAGTTGATGATGAAGAGCGGACTCTGGTCCGTGGGATGTGCATAGAAGTGGCCTGTTTCGTGTTGATGCGTCAAGCACACTACTAATAAGCGGTACATGTGCTGTGCTGTCGCTTCTCATCATGCACGATTGCATTGCAGCTAGAACTAAAAAAAGGATTAGTATGCAGCGACGATCACGAATTCACGATTGTCGAGTGGTGAGATTTATCCCGCTGACCAAAGTCTGATGAGACCAACAGATGGGAAACAACGCATTGGTTGAGCACGATTGGAAGCAGAGGTGACACGTACTGTACGCATAGCTTTTGTGTTGTTGAATTAGACATTACAGATTGCATTCCGTGTCATCGATACAACCTTCGACGGTTTTCAGGCTCCTCCCTCAACACTTGTTTGTAGCTAGCTTCCTCCGCTCTGCTGTTGGTGTCCATTTGAACTTCGAGTCCGCAGTGGCCCTCAGTGTTCCATACGCTTCCATGCGCTTCCATACACCACTTTCCCGTCGGCTTGCCTTTCCCCCTCCCGATAGCTGCGGGAGACTCCTGTGGCTGGGGCAATCAGCGCAGTCTGCTGCCGTGATCTATGCTGTGTTGGGCCATGTATGTGTATGTGCCTTCGTGGCAGAGCAGACGTAGTGTGCTCTGTCGGACACGTCCGCACTGTCTATTCACGTCCAGCAGAAATCGGCTTTGCGCTCTTCCACGGCTCCGTGTCGAGTCTCTTGCACTTGGCAAGCAGTCGTTGCTGTCGGGTTTCCTCTGACATTGCATAGTTGTCTTCACGAGGTGCAATGGGCAGTGTGGTTGCCATCAGAGCTTGATCCATAGACGATGTACTTTCGGTACTTTGCGTTGATGTTCGTCGGCTGAACTTGGAGAAAGGCATTATTATGGTGGTCTTTCGTGGTGCAACAGCTGTAGAAGTAGTTGCTCCAGTGTAAATGTTGGTGGGTGTTTTGGGCTATGTGAGAGTCGGTATGAAGTGCTTGGCTTGATGATGGAGTGATGCGGCTTGGGTGAACGATAGAACAGAGCAGACTACGAGGGAGGCGGGCCTGATACTACTTATGCTTCGTAACACGACGCCTGTCATCCTTGCATGCCTCGTGGAAGTCTAAGACTCCAAGCCCCCCAAACCGTTAGTTTAGCACGCCCCGGACAATTGGCAGGCATGGATGCGTGCGGATCAACCAACTGCATGGCTCGATGGACCGCAAGGGCTTGGTCTTGGCAACTGGGCGAGACCAATGCATCCTCTGGACCCAAACCACGCGTGTCTGTCTCACCCGATGCTTGGTCGTTACGTAGACCCTCCCATCGACTACTATTCTACACGTGGACAGCAGCCAGAACCTTACAGATGTTGACTTGTCCACGCAAAACAGTCACAGCACTGCAGATGGTCTGAAGAAAGTAGATCCAAACTCACCCCGCCCTCTGGCGTGCTGGTGAGGGGATGCGTCGGATGTTCTGCTGTGGTGACCAGGTAGGACTAAAACCAACAAGAGCTCTCGTCCAAGGAACATCCGCTTCACACCACAGCAGCCACACCTTGATCTTTCCGCCATAGCTGATAACTGCTCACGACTCATCATGTCCGTTCAACAGATCCAAACCAGAGGCATATTCCACGGCCTGCCTGTCTATCCGCCCAATGTCAACGGAAGTACCGCCATCATCACCGGAGCGAACGGCATTAGCGGGCATTACATGCTCAAAGTCCTCGCAGAGGACCCCAAGAGATGGAGCAGAATCACATGCTTGAGTCGCCGACCGCCGCTAGTGTCTGGCGAGCTCCCAAGCCATGTGGAACACATACCGTTGGACTTTCTCAAAGATCCGACTGAGATAGCGCAGGTGCTGCAGGAGCATCAGGTGCAAGCGTACGTGACCCTGTGTCTCTGCCTTCGGTGCCGATGCTGCGGCTCTGCACGCTCGGCACGGTGGAGGAGATGGTCTCGAGCATTGCTGACCTGCGACATGTTGCCCTTAGTGACCACATCTTCTTCTTCAGCTACATCCAGCCTGCTCCAAGAGAGGGTGCTGGCTTGTGGACAAATGCACAAGAGCTGGTCGAGGTGAACACAAAGTTGCTCGCCAACTTTTTGGATGCCCTGAAGCTGGCCCACATCACGCCGAAAAGGTTTGTGCTGCAAACCGGGGCGAAGAACTATGGCGGCTATCTAGGCCCTACCAAGCTTCCGCAGGAAGAGACCGATCCGCGGGTAGAGCTCGAGAGTAACTTCTACTACTCACAAGAAGATCTGGTCTTCGCATACGCCAAGGAAACAGGCTGTGGATGGAACGTCCACATGCCTGGCCCAATCGTGGGAGCTGTCCCCGATGCCGCCATGAACTGTGCGTTTCCACTGGCTGTATATGCAGCGGTGTGCAAGAAGCTTGGTCAGCCCTTCGAGTTTCCCGGTGATATAGCTTCGTGGCAGATGCCGCAGTCCATGTCGGCTGCGCAGATGAATGCCTACCAAGAAGAGTGGGCGGTTCTGCTCGGTCCACCGAACCAGAAGTACAACACTTGCGACAACAGTGCTTTCACGTGGGAGAAGGCTTGGCCGAGGATAGCCGGTCAGTACGGTATTGATTCGAAAGGCCCCCAGGACGACGATCAGTACGTCGAAATCGAGAGCCGGTTCTGTCCAAGAGGATATGGTCCGAAAGGTATTACGAGGCGCAAGTTCAAGCTCGTGGACTGGGCCAAAAAGCCAGAGGTGCAGCGCGCATGGGGCGAGCTCGTTCGGGAAAACAATCTCACTCAGGAGTTGGAGGACGTAGATCGTGTGTTTGGATTCCTGGATGGCACGCTTTGCCGGCCAGCTCCTTTACTGTTCTCGATGGACAAGTGTCGAAAGCTCGGATGGCATGGCTTTGTCGACTCGTCGGAAGCGATGCTGGAAGTGTTCAAAGACTTTGCGAAGATGAAGATGATCCCGCCTGTGCCTCTCGTGGACGTCCGATTCAACTGAACAGCATCGAGCGAGCAGGGTGGCTTGACAGCTCGAGAAAGTCCACTCCATCGCCACGACATTGAAAGTGCAGTCTTCCGCGCTTGCACTGCAATCGAGCGTCTGACCAGTGAAACGTCATGAGTCCAGGATCATGACTGCTGCCGACATGATCATGCCTTATCGTGGAGGCGGGGCTGCGAAGACTCTGCATCGAGTGCAGGCCGTCACAAGGCTGTGGTGATAATTGCAGTGGCTGATAAATCAAGAATGATCCAGCTCTGATTGTCTATTGCCCTCGATGGCACCATGTATACTAATCAGCTTGCCTCAACGCATCTGCCTAACCCTCTATCCAACCAGCGCCAGTCTTTAAGAACATCAATCATCTGATGCCCGACATGACGCTCGTAGAATCTGCCCTCTTGACAAGTGTCATGTCGTTCTTTGCGGTGGAGCTTCAAAGACGATTAGTGTTCGGCGGTCGTTTCCGGTGCGAGTACGAATATCCCTTCAGGCTAGACTTTGGTTGGCGCTGTTCAGTAAACAAGTCGAGCCACCACATTCGACCACCGAACATACGGAAAGGGCTGTATAAAGTGCTTGCAATCATCAACGAGCCCACCTGTGGAGATTAATCCATTGAGCGATTATCTTGAGACTACGCAATGGCAGAGAAACGATTTGAAAGCATCCTGCAACGCAGCAAGCACGTTATACGCTGAACATGTTGGCCAATGTTTGCACAAGCTAACTCTGAGAGGACAGGAATGCTGTTGCCACGTACCAAGCGCCTCCTACCATGGATGCCATGTGTGGAAAGGGATTTCCTCCTGGTTTTGGGACAATTTGCATAAGTATCGTCTTCTGAGCAAATTTTCGAGTCGAGAATGACGATTAACTCATGATTGTTCTGTTCTGCAGTATCCTGCTCTGACGCTCGCGTTGAGCCTACCGACTTTTTGAAGTTGCAGAAGGGCGAAGCAGTCATCATTCGAAACGCCGGAGGACGCGTTGACGATGGCGTCTTTCGGTCGTTGTCGGTGATGGGAACGATTGCTCCAATGGGCTTGATTGCGGTGATCCATCATACTGGTACGTGGCACGCCTAGCTGGCAGATGTCTGTGTTGACCAGTGCTCAGACTGCGGCGGTCTGTACACCACGGATGAAGAATTGGGCAAGAAGTTAGCTGCACGCAATTCTCAATGCGCACATGAGTTGCCGACGACGTTCGGAACCTTTGGGGAGTACGATGCAGTGTGTCTGAAGCTCTTTCGCAGTCGCTGACATGGCTGACAGTGTCGGGCTTGACGAGAGCATTCGTCGAGATGTTGCGACGATCAAGGCATGGCGCTTTCTAGCACCGACCACAATAGTCAAAGGGTATGCTTTTGCCCTCGAGTCGGGCGAAATTCGAGAGGTGGTAGAGTAAGTGTGGCAAGCATGCCGTGAGTAGCTGCGGCTGATCGTGTCAGTGAATCAACGTCGTCCGCTAGTCTACCTGCCCGCAGAGTGGAGAAGCATGCATCGCTGTAGCACGGCGAAGAAGGTCGAGAATGTGTCGTCAATCAAGTTCGTGCTGCGAAGAGGCTGGAGTAGTCTGCAGTGTGGCAAGATGACTAATCCAGCTGCTGCTGTAATTGACTTCGCTAGTCCGACCTCGCTTCCAGCATCTCACTTTCACAATCGCCATCTCACAATGATGTCGAACAAAAGGCATCGATCTACACCGAAACAGCCATGAGCTTTCTACAAGTCGTGATTGAGGTGACTCCTGACACGGCACAAGTACATACACAATATCAGAATGCTGGATGGCCGGTGGATAGATTGATACATGACGTCCTGACTACACACCAGGCAGACAGGTCCATGTGAGACAACATTCGGTGGCCACACCGATGCAGAATTGGCAATGCCACAACCCATTAACCACCCGGCTAGCTGCAAGCCGAGCACTCATCGACACAGTCATTCTAGTACATGTCACTACAATTTGCTCATCAAGACGATTAAGACGAACAGTCACGTAACAAGGCGCCTCTCGCCTTTTCCCGAGCTCATTAGTCGACAGCACCACACGCTCCAGGACCCCACGCAGGACGCTGAAGATTTTCGCTGCTCGCGCGGCTACGTAACATGCATATATAAGCTGCAACGGGAATGTCATCACCTGCGGAACTTGTAGCTGATAATGGTCCTCGCCTTGTCACCCATGCCGAGGTGCATTCCCTCTATGGAGTGGCCGGAGCATTTCTCGCGCTCGCCGGTGAGTCGCGGTCTCCATTCTCCCGATCCGAGTACGATGTTGACAAGTGGGCACCAGTCCTGGCAGTTGCGTGTCGAGCACTCGCGCTGCACATAAGGCGAAGCTGGGGCCGGTGGGACGACTGGACGATGTTCTTTTGCATCCTGCCTACCGCAGCACTCGCGGCCCTGATGTGTGTACAAGGCATACAGGTCTACGGCGGTCCAGGAAGAGGAAATCCCTTGCTCTGGCTCCAGCAGATTCTCATTGTAAGTGCTCGTCAGAGGCACTTTGCTCCGATCTAATGGCAAGCAGGATGCCTGGATTGTGCAGATCCTGACCATAACCTCGCTATATGTAGTCAAGCTGTCCATCTGCATTCGCTACCTGCGAATAGGTACGATCACACCTCTGTTGTATTGCATGGCTGACAAGATGTAGCGGGTGACATGACCGATTGGTTCTGGAGACTGTCAATGCTGTTGATCATAGTATTGTCAGCACACTATATCTCCTCTTTCGTGGTAGATACTGATCCTCGAACCTTGATTGGAAGTGACATGATTAACGGACGCGCCAGGTTTGGGCCCTGCAATGCATTCCCACGCGCAGGTATTGGGACCTCACAGTACCGGGAACATGCATTTCACAACCCTCATGGACTATTTGTAAGTCATCGACCCTTTTCAGGGAACACATTGCTGACGATGCGTCAGCCGTCAACGGAGCCAATCTGGTCACCGATGTGCTCGTGCTCGTTCTGCCCGTATGGCCGGTTCTGAAACTGAAGATGCCCGTGAAACAGCGTCTTGCTATTCTTGCCATTTTCACGTTTGGCGGTCTTTCAACAGTCGCTGGTTGTCTGCGCTTTTACTATCTTTACCGCTTCTATCAAGGCACCTCAGACATTGGACGAACGACCTTGAAAATTGAGATATGGGCGTATGTGGAGATCTCGCTTGGGATTTTTTGCGGCTGCATGCCATGTAAGTGTTTTTTGTTCCAATCATGTCTGGCTTCGCCCTGTACTCACCATCGGTAACACAGCTTTTCGGACACTTTATACATCATTTCGGTCCGCGTTACGGAGCCAGGACAGTTGGAATTCGATGGATAATCAAACATTGACGGCAAATACTACGGGCAGGGGCAGCACAACTAAGCACAGCTTTCTTTCGAGTAGGAAAACCCTCGCAGATGTCGCTGATATGAATGGAGTTGATTGATATGAGCTCATGCAGCGACAAACGTCGGCTCAGGAGTATGCTGAACGGCGTGGCTTGCATTCATGTGGATCTGTGTAATTATCCGACTGAGTGAACGAGCAGGCGCTCAGAACCTTGGGAATGTTTGCACGACCTTTATGAATTCATGACTGGGAGGGAAAACCACGTACTTGAGCCATTTGGCAAGCATGAATTTGCTAGACTATGCAAAAGATGCCTTGCAACCAACAATTGCTGCCTGACTATCTTGCTTGGCATGATCTAAGATCTCCCGACCTCAGTTTCCAGTCTCAAAAACTTTGCGAAACACAAAATCCATTACGAAGCTCATCCTAATTGCGACTATGAAACGGAAAGCAGAAGAGACCGCTTCCAAAGCCAGCAATGGCAATGGCAAGAAGCAGGCAACCGGTTCGAGTGGTATCCAAAGTCGGTTTCGCGATGGACTTTTCGATCCCGCGACTGTGAAGTCCTACGCGGATGACTATGCGAAATCCGGCCCATACTTGCATACGGTGGTGTCTGGGCTGATGAATGACGACCTGCTTCGTGCTGTGAGGAGCGAAATCACAGACAATATCCACTTTACGCCCAAGGAGACCGATATCTACAAAATCCATCAGTCTGGAGATCTCGCCAATCTGGATGGCCTTCCTGCGTCGGCTCTCGAGAAGCTGCCTTCCCTCCTCAAGTTGAGAGACGCGTTGTATGGGGAGGACTTTAGAAAGTGGGTCTCTTCCGTATCTGGCGCAGGACCACTCTCTGGGAAGAAGACAGACATGGCCGTCAATGTCTATGTGCCCGGCTGCCATTTGCTGTGTCACGATGATGTGATTGGCACTAGACGCGTCAGCTACATATTGTACCTGACCAACCCCGACAAGCCTTGGAAAGCAGAGTGGGGCGGAGCTTTGCGACTCTACCCTACAGATGAGGTCAAAGGTGACGATGGCAAGACTTACAAGCTACCAAAAGCACAATGGACCAAGGTCATCCCTCCTGCTTGGAATCAGCTCTCTTTCTTCACTGTCCAGCCGGGCGAGAGCTTCCACGATGTTGAGGAGGTATACGCCCGCGAAGCTGGCGTGGAAGAGGATGATGGCGGACGAGTGCGCATGGCCATCAGCGGCTGGTTTCACATCCCGCAGGAGGGAGAGTACGGTTTCGAGCCAGGACTTGAGGAGAAGCTCGCCGAAAGATCTTCATTGCAGCAACTTCAAGGGAAAGCTGATGAGTTCGACGAGCCCCAGCAGCAATGGACTGATATCGAAGATGGTGCTGCAGAGGCGAATGCGAACGAGGGGGACGAGGAGCCAGAGCTGACCGAGGAAGACTTGGCTTTCTTGATCAAGTACATGACGCCGAACTATCTTACTCCGGACACCGTGGAGGAACTTACAGAGCTGTTCACGGAAGAGTGTCTGCTGCAGCTGACCAACTTCCTGAGCGACAAGTTCTCGGCCAAGCTGAAGAAGTCACTCGAAGAGGGTAATGCGGACAGTCTGACGTGGTCCACCTCAAGACCACCCCACAAGCATCGACACCAATACCTGCAATCACAAGAGCAGACGGCCGAGAGCAACCAGCAAGAAGTCTCACCTCTGCGGCAAGTCCTTGACGAGCTGCTTCCGAGCTCAGCATTTCAGAAGTGGCTGGCTCTCGTCACAGGCTCAAAGCCGAAGCGCAGCACGGTCATCGCTCGACGCTTCCGGAAGAGTCTCGATTATCAGCTGGCCCAAGGCTACAGAGGAGAAGAACCACAGCTCGAGTACACGCTTTGTATCACACCTACGTCCGGGTGGGGCGGTGAAGAGGAAAACGAGCAGGAGAACGGCGACAAAAAAGCCAAGGCGAAGAAAGCTGAGGCCGAAGAGGAAGACAATGTCGGAGGTTATGAGCTGTACATGGCCGGTGAAGACGACGAAGACGATGAAGGATCCGATGACGGAGTTACTATCCCGGCCAACGTCCAATCTGCCACAGGTGCAGGCCAGCGCCGCTCTGCCAAGAGAAAGAAGGCAGATCCGGCAGTGTACCAGGCGGCTGCCGATGACGAGGACGATGGAATCTTGTTCAGTAACCCAGCGGGCTGGAACACAATGAGCATTGTGCTGCGCGACAAAGGCACGTTGAAATTTGTCAAGTACGTCTCGCAGGCGGCGCCCGGCGATCGGTTGGATCTTACTGGATGTGTTGAGATTGAGCCTGCAGAAGATGACGAGGAGGACGAGTAAGTGACCAAAAGTCCTGGCAGGATTTGGACGCTCCAGACATTGCCACAGACGACCGGGAATACAGC
Organism: Septoria petroselini; assembly: GCA_022559915.2. Taxonomy (NCBI): domain Eukaryota; kingdom Fungi; phylum Ascomycota; class Dothideomycetes; order Mycosphaerellales; family Mycosphaerellaceae; genus Septoria; species Septoria petroselini. The sequence continues at coordinate 54,994 of JAFJTQ020000012.1, read as the reverse complement.
AACAATCGAACGTACTATTCAACATGACAGAACCACAAGGAGCGGCCGATAAGATCCCACAGATCGAGCGCTCTTTACATGTGCCTTCGACACTGCAGTTATGCAACTAGGAAAGCGGAACAAAAAAGGACAACCACGCACACCCCTTTGTGTCTATATTGCTAACAATGCGTCCTTTGTCACGCACTCAACTCGCATACAGTACAAGAACAACCCTTTCCCGACTTCCATGTCCATATCTCTCTGCTTTCCATCACAAACTATCAGATCTCCTCACCACAACAGCCAACATGCAGTACAATGACTTCCTAGACACGGATATCCCATACGATGAAATTCCAGCTGAGCATCCTCCCCAGCAGTCTGCCGTGAGCCGCATACCAGCTAACGTAGACGCAGGTCGTCAGCTTCAGCAAACCATCGCCGGCGCCTTCCGCCGAGCAGCCGGTCCAGCCAACACGAACGAGTATGAAGGTCGAGCAAGAGAGACGTTTGACAGCACGCTGGCGCATGTCCAGAAACTCGCGAATGATCACGAGCAGCTGGTGAAGCGTTGCGAGAAACTACTAGCTCTCGCCAAATCCAGAGACCACGAACGCGCTGTTGAGAGGCTGGAACAGATTCAACAGGTTGACAGCGCGGAGCTCGGGCAGTATGTGGCAGTTTTCCTCGGCCGCATGCACGCCATTCAGAGGTTGTTTACGCGTGGCAGGTACAGGGATGCCTACATTCTCTCGTGCGATGTGTGCGACGAGTATGGCGGTGTTCGACAGCGGATGGATCAGCTGCAGGAAGGCGTTGATGAGCTGGCGGAGAGCTTCTAAGCAGAGTCTGGGTGGGAGACCTTGAGTGGCTGGCCACTACTCTCCTTCACTCTTCATATGCCAGATGTGATGCAGCGTGATTGTTTCGATTTAAGTGGTAGTATAACGAGTCGAGAAACCCGAGCGTGTGAGCTCATCTAGAATAGCCTTCCATTGACGCCGTGTTTGCTCGAGTCTGCGTCCAGGAACGGGCGCTGTAATTAACTTTCGCAAGTGCTCTGTTGTCTCAAGAAGCGAACGTTCATGTTTGTTACAGGCACTAAAACTCGGTATTAGCTAAGCCATTGTTAGCGTTTCGGACTCGTCACTCCGTACTTAGCTCTAGACTATCGCGGTTAATAAAAGTCTGAAGTAATGTAGAACTATCCGTTCATCAAACACCCTCGTTCCTCTTTTTCCTTTACCAACACTTTCAGCCTGCAAGGAACATGTCAGGCCTCTTCGGCAGCTCACAAACCACCTTGCCCGTGCAGCCGGCTCCCTCTCTGTTCAGTGCGACCGCGGATTCCAATCTTTTCAGTGCGACCACGTCGTCTAGTTCCTTCGGAAATGCCTTTGGCGGCAGACAACTTGGTGTGCTAAAAACTCCTGAGCGACTCGCTGATTCCCCTGTTGACCACAAGCCGGTCCTTAAAAGGCTTGAGAAGTAGGCTGATCCCAGTTCATTTTCGAGCCGTGTGCTGATTGTAATTCGAGACTCTTGTACTCGGGCGAGTATAGCGACCTTAAAATAACTTGCGGAGATGCTCATTATTGGAATGTCCACCGCATGGTCGTGTGCTCAGCTTCCGACTTTTTCAGGAAGTGCTGCATGAACTTCAAGGTACTCATCACTCCGAGATGTCCATTTGCGCCAAGTTGACACACACCTCGTAGGAGGCGCAAACCGGAGTCATCGACCTGCCAGACGACAAGATACACGCGATCCGTTCTCTTCTGCGCTATTTCTACACTGCAGACTATGATGATGTGATTGCGTATCCCGAGACTTCCCCGATTCTTTTCAATGTCCAAGTCCACACTATTGCCGACAAGTACGACGTCCCGGGACTGTGCAAGCTTGCGGAGGCCAAGTTCGCCAAGCGAGCCATGATGGATTGGAAAACAGACGGCTTCGCCGAGGCGGTGCTCGAGATGTATGAAACGGCCCCGCAGTCGAAAAAGACCATGCAAGACGCTGCCGTCAAGCTCGCAGTTGAGCACGCGGAGGATCTGTTCAAGAATGTGCCATCCAGATTCCAACAGATTGCGCAGAAAGTGGCGCCATTTGCCTACGGAGTCTCATGCCAGCTGATGACTGCCCACTTGCACAGGCAAAAACAGGACAGCGAAGGATGTCGTCATTGTCGAAAGTGTAAAACCATGGTCAAGCCACTCGATCAAAACAGCTATGGGAGCATATGCCCGCAGTGCAGAAGTGCTGTTTGAGTTGGCTAGCAACTATGGAGACACTGCGTGCAGCCCCGGCAGTTCTCTGTCAGCCCAAACTGCAGCTGAATAAGGTGGCAGATAGCAGTACCCAGGACGTGTTCCACGTAGATGGTACATGATGTGAACACAACTCACTGTCTAGTGGCGTTCCTGAAGAGAAGAGTACAGCCTGGTCGTCTAGCATTAATACTATTCGTGCAGTGCCACTTCACCAGAGTCTCGATGGACCAGACCAAAGTCGCAATCGTCGAGACATGTGTGCAAGTTTGAAGAGACTTCTGATGCCCAAAGTGAACGCAGGCATCGCTCCCGGTGACAGGTGGTGTGGCATCTATCGACCGCGAGTTACGCGGCCAGCTTGTTCGTGTCGGATATTCATGCTGGCTTCCCGTGCTGTGCCGAGATCTAGTTCTAACAATGGCGTGTCTTCTGTCGCAGCTTCGATGAGAGTCGTCCCTTTCACGATGTTTTTGTAGAGTCCACAGACCGACTTTGTCAAGTTTTAGGAAAGAACATGTCGTACAAAGCATGCAAGGAAAGAACGAGCGATGAAGGAGAAGAAAGATCGACAGGGCAAGAAGGAGTCGCAAGCGGCAAGTCCCTTGCACGTGGGCATGACGAATGGCCGGTGATGAATTCTCCCTTGTCGCTCTCTCTCTCTGCAGTCCGACTGCCGCCTGAAACGACCATCACGGTCGATTCGTAGTCGTCGCGCGCAAGGCGTGTCTGACCGCCTCTTCTTCTTTGTTTTGTTCTTCCACGATGCTTCACACAACACAAATCTCGCTCACCTCGGTCCATTTCCTGCGCAATTAATTATTCGACCGCCCCTGGACTACCGACGACGACACAACATCTGGTTCGGAAGGAGAGATGGAGGAGACACTGGGAGATCTGAAGATGAAGCTGAAGGCCCAGCAGCACGCAAAGGCACATGATGGTGCAGCAGATGCAGCAGACGTAGCATCGCAGCACGCACCATCGACGTCACCGCGTGGAGCTGGTGAGAAGCGACCTCTGATCGACCAAGTCAGTAACCTGTGGCGGCACGAAAAGCACGACTTGCCCTATAGCTTGGACAGTGGCGACGAGCGCGAGTACGGCTGCTGTGATCTGGAGGACGACACGAGTTGCCTGAGCATAGTACGCGCTTGGGCCTCCTCACGACGCGTTCGCAAGATGCTCGCACTCTTGTTGCTCTTCGTGGTAGCTTCATACTATGCCTTTGTGCGGTACGTGCAGCCCGCGCTTGTAGAGGACTTCACATACAGGCAAGCCTTTATGGAGCAGACAAACGGGACGTATGGCATCGCTCGAGGTGGCCATGACAAGGACTTGGTGCGCATCAAAACCCTGGATCCGTCTTTGTTGCCTGGCGGGAAAGACGACCCGGATGGGCAGAGGAGGTTGGTGTTTATTGGGGACATTCACGGCTGCAAGAAAGAACTGTTGAAGCTGCTGGTGAAGGTGGAGTTCAACGAGGAGACGGACCACCTGGTCTTGGTCGGCGATACGGTCACAAAGGGACCGGACAACCTAGGAGTCCTGGACGAGCTCATTCGCCTGAATGCCACCAGCGTCCGCGGCAACCACGAAGACCGACTACTGCATGTTGCGAAAAAGCTGCATGCAGATACACCACTACCCATCGAGGCCAGCAGCAGCAAAGGATTCGCCAAAGACGCAGCGCTTGTGCGCAAGCTCAAGCATCGCCACATGGAATACATGCGCGAGATGCCTCTCATGCTACACGTGCCAAGACTTCCCATGGCGCGCAGTGCAACGAAGAAGCGCAACTCTCCCATCACTGAGCACATCATTGTGGTCCACGCCGGCTTGGTCCCCGGAGTGAGTCTGAAGAAACAGGACCCATACTATGTCATGAACATGCGATCCATCAATCGTCGAACGCTTGTGCCATCAGCAGTACGTGATGGTAAGAACGCAAAGCCGTGGTATGGGATCTGGTGCTGGTACAATGATCGCATCTTCAGGGGTCGTTCAATGGCGGGCTTCGCAACGGTGGACGACTTTGAAGATGAGGACGAGGTCGAGGCCGAACCTGCTGGGTGGTTCCGTGGACACTGGAAGAACTTCTTTGGCAAGAAGAAGGCGCACCCTCGTCCACAAGTGGTCATCTATGGACACGACAGCAAGACCGGACTCGTCATTGAAAGATGGTCAAAGGGGATTGACTCGGGTTGTGTCAGTGGAGGAAAGTTGACAGCGCTTGTGCTGAACGCGAAGGGCGAGCAAGACCTGGTGCACGTCAAGTGCAAGAACTATCGTGATTGAGAAGGATTGTCTTTTGGTATGATTATTGCGTTTAAGCGAGGCGTTGGTCAGCGTTTGATACCCCTAGACTCATAGACGGAATGTGGACGAATAGTCCCCGCGGTCCCTTTTGCAACACAGCATCATTCGTATCACGCACAGACTGCAGACCATAGCCCTGCAGTGGCGTGCCACACCAGCGGAGGTCGTCGCTACAGCTTGGCCTCCGTCAACCTCGCATTAATCGCCGTTGTCAGCGCATAAATCGCCTTCAACCCAGGCACCTCCAAACCCAGCTCATTCGCCTTCTTCATCGGGAATCCCACAATCACATCCGTCTCCAGCGGCCGTCCAGCCTGCGCATCCTGATACATGCTACTATAAATCGGACTCTGCATCGCCGCCACTTTCGCAATGAACTCATCCACTAAGCCATCTTTGAGCGGCACGCCGAGCCCGCGACCCACGGCGATGACATCCTCCATCAGCTGCCGAGTCAGAGATTGCGCTTCTGGAGATGTCTGAAGCCATGTCTGCACGGGTAGTCCTGTGAGTGCCGTAAGAGGATTCCAGGCGGCGTTCCAGACGACTTTTTCCCAGCGCTTGATTTGGATATCTTCTTCACTAGAGAATTTCGTTCCGCCTTTGGTGAGGAGGTTGGCGAATGTGTTTAGACGGGTTTGCTCGAGAGATTCAGCAATGTTTTCGTTGGGGAAGAGGCCGATCTGCATGTCCTCGGTTGTGTTGTGGGAGATGATACCAGGAGTTTTTTGAATTGCGCCCGTCCAAGTTACGCAGGAGATGATGGTGTTGGCGGGGAATGTTTCTCGGAAAGGCTCTTCGTTGCCGACGCCGTTTTGGATGATGACGAAGGTTGTGTTGTCGTTTGCTATGGGCTTGAAAAGAGGTGGGATTGTCGCTGGCTTGATGGCTTTGTGGGCGCAGACGATGTAGTCGAAGGTTATATTTGCAGCATCCGAGGGGCTTTTGTATACTTGGTCCATAGTCAGAGTCTGGGTGTAACTTGTCGGTAAGAGAGCGACTTGCCATGATCGATGCTGGCAGTGTGGTTGCCATGGACTTCGCTATCGATTTGCAGGCCATTGTCTTTGACTGCATCGTAATTCGATCGTGCAATCACGGAGAGCGAAATGCTCTGATTCCGACCGAGAATGTAGGCATAAAAGCCACCAATCCTACGATGGCCGTCAGACTTGCAGCTACATTAAAAGTCACGGAGTGTGCGTACTCACGCTCCGAGGCCGAAAAGCAGCACATTTAGCTGTTTTTCTGGTTGAGAACCGGCCATCTTGATTGATGATATAGTAAGCTACAACTCCGACTCACTCTTACCACTACAAGATGATAAGGCCTATAGACTCTCAGACTCTCAGAGCTAGTGTTGAAAGAAATAGAGGCAAGACACAAGATCAGCGAGGAACCAATGTCAGAACATTGAAGGAACATATCGATGTAGGAGGGGGGGAGAAGCCCACCCCCATATATCACTCAGAGACAGGGATAAGAGAATTCTCTACCCTGTGCTACTAATCATGTCATGACAGGCCATTATTGTAACAGCTAGCGTCCCTGGCCCAGCGGAGGTCAGTCGATGACTCAGTCGCCGATGATACATACTGCCATGATGCCCGCGAGGTCCATGTTGGAGAAGCGGATCTCTGGAGAAGGTTCTCCACACGAGCTGTGACCCCCAAAATGTATTCTAGCCCCCAAAAGCCAGCGCTGACTTCACCCGTCAAGCGAGTCCAGCTTCAATCCAAGCTCCGTGGCAGCCACCTGCTATCAACAGCGATAGTCAACCGCTGACATGGCTGGTCTCCGATCGAGCCAGTGCATCTTCGCTGATAGACTTCACCTCGTATACCCGGCCAAGACAAGATCACCACAATGGCCTCCTTAACTGGCGAAGAGCTCTCCAAGCACAACACCAAAGACGCTTGCTGGATTGCAATCAACAACACAGTCTGGGACGTGACGTCCTTTCTCCCCAAACACCCAGGCGGCGTAAATCTCATCCTCAAACTCGCCGGCAAAGATGCCACCGAGCAATACAGCACCTTCCACGATGCTGGCCTCGTAGAAGAAACACTCGGGATAGAAGCAAAACGAGGCACCATTGACGCCTCATCGATACCCAAACCACCAGCCGTCAAGGACCTCGCCATCGTGCCGCAGAAATGTACCCCCCGCCGCCCACCCCTCAGCAGCATCATCAACCTGCACGACTTCCAACGCATCGCAGAGAAATTCATGACGCCGCTCGCATGGGCGTACATTTCCTCGGGCTCCGACAACGAAGTCTCACTGCACGCTAATGCATCCGCGTACACGCAAGTTTTCCTGCGCGGTAGGATTCTGCGTAAAATTCACGACGTCGATACCTCGACTACTATTCTTGGATGTCCGAGTTCGCTGCCCATATACACATCGCCTGTCGGGCTAGGCAAGCTCGTGCATCCGGACGGAGAATGTGCGATAGCGCAAGCGGATGGCAAAGAAGGGATTTGCCAGGTCGTGAATACGGTGTCGAGTATGCCGATTGAAGCCATCATGGCCGCGAGAGTGTCGGATGCGCAGCCGGTGTTTTGGCAGTTGTATCTCGATCGCGATCTGGAGAAGAGCCGGGCGTTTGTGCAGCGGGTGGAGAAGTGTGGTGTCAAAGCGATTTGGTTGACGGTGGATAGTCCTGTGACGGGGAATCGGGAGAGGGATGAGAGGTTTAAAGGGGGGCAGGATGATGTGAGTGAAATCCATATTTCTGGTCAATGTCAGCAACACCAGACAGACTAACGTGCACTTTTTCAGCCACCAACCGAAGAAGACGAACTCGAAGAAATCATGGAAGACGTCGTCAGCAGCACCAAATCCTCCTCTGGCGCGGGCATCGCCGCCTCCAACAACAGCTTCATCAACGGCAACGTCGACTGGTCCATCATCCCCTGGCTCCGCTCCATCACCTCCCTCCCCATCGTCGTCAAAGGCATTGCGTGTGTCGAAGACGCCGTCGCTGCACACACCCACGGCGCCGACGCCATTGTCCTCTCCAACCACGGCGGCCGCTCGCAAGATACTTCGCAGCCGCCGCTCCTCACGCTCCTCGAGATTCGCACCTACGCACCGCAAATCATGGGTAATACGATGCAGATTTTTGTCGATGGCGGCGTGCGGCGCGGGACGGATGTGCTCAAGGCGTTGTGCTTGGGCGCTGATGCGGTCGGGATTGGGCGGCCGGTACTGTTTAGTATGGCGGCTGGGTATGGGCACTATGGCATTCGGAGGATGATCCAGATTTTGCGGAGGGAGATTGAAACGAATATGGCGTTTTTGGGGGCGAGGACGATCAATGATTTAGAGCCGGGGATGGTGAATGCGAAGCCGTTGGAGGTCTTGATGATTTCGTCGCCGAGGTTGTAGGGTCAGTCATGATGTGAAGTTTTGTCAAATGTCTCGTTCCGACACGCTATGTGAAGATTCGTTAATATTTTGCTACAATGTACATTCCACGACTACAACTTGGACTTCTTGCCGCTCTTCACACCATCGACCGGCTTCCCGCTGAGCAAGAAATCTGGATATTGCCAACCCTTGCTTTCGCCGGTACCACTGGTCCTCCACGAACCACCATCCACCACTAGGATATTGCCGTTGACATAGCTTCCCGCTTCCGAGAAGAGATAGACGGTGGCATCGGCAATCTCCTTGACCTCACCCCAGCGCCCTATCGGAATCAGCTTCGCGGACGCCTTGGCGCTCTCCGGGTCCTGTCTCGACAGCCTCTCCATGCCCTCGGTGCCCCGGATTGGCCCAGGAGTAATAACGTTGCTCGTCACTCCGAGCGGACCATACTCAATGGCGACCGAGTTCGAAATCTGATCCACCGCCGCCTTCGCAGCCATGGCGTGCGCTTGCAAGGGAAAACCCGTAAAGTGAAACGTCGCAGAGATGAAGATCAGTCGGCCTCCCGTGCCACCCGTTTTGCTCGTCGACTTGCCAGTATTGGGATGCTTCTTGGCGGATTCGACAAGGTACGGCAAGACTGCTTTCGCCGTGTGAAACGAGCCGAGGGTGTCGATTTCCATGACGGTGCGGAAGGCGTTGGCGCTCAGCTGCGACATGGGCGCGAGAAAGTTACCCGCGGCGCCGGCAATGGCAAAGTCGATGCTGCCCAGCTCTTTCGCGCAGCGGTCGGCGGCCTCTCTCAGCGCGACGGCGTTGCGGACATCGACGTTGCCCTGGCCAATGACACGCGATCCGGCGCGTGCGGTCTGCAGGTCTTTGGCCATGGACTCAGTCTTTTCGACATTGCGGCCGATGATGTAGGCGTTGCCGCCGAGAGCGACAAAGGCGCGGACTTGGATGGAGCAGATGGAGCCGGCGCCGCCGGTGCAGAAGAGCACTTTGTCGGTAAAGATGCCGTCGCGCCAGACATCGGACAGGAATTCTTCGCGGGGAACAGGCATGGCTGGAGATGTGGTGAGTGTGAGTGAAAGGGAAGTGAAGGTGTAGAAGGTGAAGAAGTGTCGGCGGCGATGGTGGTGCTGATGTTGCTTTTATTGTTCTGGCTCGAGACAATGTGGGGAGGAAGGTACGGCCGTAGACGACGAGTAGGAGAAGGAGGAGATGATGGGAAAGAGCGACTTAGCTGTTGTATGCGTCGAACGTGAGCCGAATGATCAGTATTTATTCTTCCACTCCGATCAGGTCGGTCCGAGGCGAATGAGAGAGAAGTGTTTGTCGTGGTGGAAGCTCACTCTCTTGCGCTGCGGGGAGAGACGTCACTGTCCTGTCCAGTACCGACATCGTCTGTACCAAGACACCACAACATCAACATCTTATACCACAACACCCACAGCCTCACACCATCGCCATGCCGTCGACAATCGCCCTCTGCAAGTTCGTAGGAGTCTTCTCCGTCGGCCTCCTCACCGTAAGCCCTCCCAAACAGACACCCACGTCTCACAATTCCCTCTCTTCTAACCTCCACCCAGGGCGTCTCCTACACCCTCTCAACCCAATCCCTCCCGAGCCTCCTCACACTCCCTTCCGCCAAACCAGCCGCCTACACCCTCCACCAGACAACCCGCCTCTCAACCCTCCACATCCGCGCCCTCTCAACCCTCTCGACCGTCTCCCTCCTCGCAGCCTTCGCGCTCTCGCCACCGCGAACCAGACACCCCTACCTTCTCTGGACAGCCCTCGTCGCGACGACGAGTGGAGCGCTCAACTTGGCCATGGAGAAAGGGTTAAGGGCGAGAGTTGTCAGCAAGGATGATGTCGGCGAGGTGAATGGCGAGGAAGTCGAGAAGAGCACGCGCGATCAGCAGTTTTTGGAGTTTGTGAGGACCTTGATTGCGGGCACGGGGTTCGCGATGGGTGTGGTCGGTGTGTGGGGGGATGGAGCGTAGATGGTCATGATAGTTGGAGAAAGGTGGATTGATGTGGTTTTGGTTGTACTTTGAGCGCGGCATACAGATACGATATGAGACGAGGAAAAGTGCGATCGATCAACAGTAGGAAAGCGAAGTGAAGTGAAGTGAAGCGTGCATAGGGGTTGTTCTCGGCTCAGATGTAACGAGTAAGAAAAAGAGTAATGGTTGTTGTTGACTCGGCGCCGTGTTCTGTTTGATGTGGCTCTTCAGTGAGGTGAGAGAGAGAGAGTATGGAGCTAATGCAGCTTCACCTGCGCTCTTGCCAGAATTAAGACACCAGAGTCCGCGCTGCTGCCTGCAGAACTTTACCAAACAACGCACTACGGCGTCAAGCTTCCCCATCGACTTCTCACACAGCACTGGCGTCCTTCAAAATCACATTATCTCGCCATGGCCAGCGAATCCAACTCAGCTAGCTCCACCGCGTGCGTCGAAATTGACGCGGATGCGAAGCTCAGACAGCACCTTGCAAGCCTCCCACAAGAGCTGTATGACAGGCTCTGACCTTCACCTTCACACCAGGCGGTCATGTCCATGAAATCAGACCGAGCTATCAATTCCTGAGCATCTTACAAGTCTCACGTGCGACTCGCGTTCAATGCGCAGCCTCTTACTACAGTGGCATCTTCTATGGCCAGGTCGACACCATGGACGTCTGGGTTCAGTCGATTGGGGAGAAACTTGCACAAAAGCCACGGGCTGTACTTGGTCACAGGGATAAATCTGTTTCGGACCTCACGGTCTGTGTGCAGCGCTACTTCGGCTTCTGGCAATCCTCTCCCGACAGGTCTGGGACCACCATATGGCAAGTCTATCGCCACCGTAATTCCTTTGCATTACACTAACCCAAGTGAACAGACGCGTGACTACTGGAACGAGCTGAATGCCTCGCACACCGGAACGAGACTATGCCTCGAGTGACTCGTATAGAACCGGACGAGGAGCGCCTTTTGCAGGTCTTCTTGGCGCTCGCGTTGTGACCCTGCTTACGACTACAGCGTATGAAACTGCCTGAGCCTTGATACGGCCAGCAGATCTATGGAGGACAAGCAGATGCACGCCCGCTCAAGTCGCCTTTACATAAGCTGTACACAATGTCAGCAAACAGCACCCTTCTCCTCACACTCGATCGGCACTCACCAGCATCAATCTTCACCACCTGCGGCAAAGCTAGCCGCACCTTATTCCGGTACAACACAGGATTGCTCTTCTGTAGCGGATTACCCTCAAAGTACACCTCTTCCAGCTTCTCCTTATTCTTCAGCACCCTCTCCACTTCCTGAAAGCTCCCAATCTGGCAATTGCTCGCCCACACATTCTCCAACTCTTTGAGATCTTCCAGTCCTTTGAGCGATGTGATGGGATTGGTCTGGAAGTCGAGTATCTCCAGCTTCGTGCACGCCTTCACGGGCTCCAGCGATTCGATCTTGTTGTCCGAGACGTAAAGCTCTGTGATCTGCGGTATCGTCTCGATGCCGTCCAGTGACGTCAACCGGTTGGCTTGTATGCTGAGCGATCGCAGATTCGAGAGCGTGCTCAAGCACTTCAGTTCAGTGATTTTGTTCTGCCCCAGCCACAGACTCGTCAACTTCGTCAATGTCTCCAGACCCTCCATCTCTTTGATCCTGTTCGCCCCCAGCTCAAGGTATGTCAAGTTCGTCAACGTTTCCAGCCCCTCGATCTTCGATATCCGATTCTGCACAAAGTAGAGGTGGTCGAGCTTCGTGAGCGTCGATATCCGCTTGATGTGCTTCAGCTTATTGTACGACAGATCGAGGGTCGTGAGTTCCGTCAAGTCTTCGAGATTCTCAATGTGCTTGACCAGATTGTCATATAACTCCAGCTCTTCAAGCCCGCGACACGTTTCAGGCAGCTCGATCTTCTGAATCTGGTTCTGACGAAGGCATAGTCGTTTCAGTCGTGTGAAACGTTCGAGGCGGAGTGCGCTTATGGAGGTGATTTTGGAGTGCAGGAGCTCGATCTCCTGTTGGTTTCTCGTTAGCCACGAGTCAGACATCTCGCCGTCATCCTCCATACCTCGACATCTGGATCCTCGCCGTCCAACAGGTCCTCGTCGGCGTCAATCTGGTCCACGGGCGGCGCATCGTCGTCGGAGTAGTCGGAGTCCTCCAAGGCTTCTGGATTAGCGAGCGTGGCCTGCTTGCCCACTCTCAGCTTGCCATCCCAGCCCGACTTGCTCTTCGGCGTGCTCGACGAAGGAGAAGTGCCGTTGGTGTCTGCTTGGTCATTCGAGCCGCCGGAATTTGTGCCGTTGGTAGCATCTGCGAGGACTTCTCTCGTCGATGGCCCATGAGGAGCCTCGTTCGATTCAGACATGTCCCGGGAAGGTGTGATTTGTGTGCTGATCAAAAGAAGTTTGGCACGCGTATAGCTTTGTTCCTGGCGCCGCAGGACGACATGCTGACTAACCTCGTCGCGGGGGCAAGAACGACCATCGGAGCCAAGCCCGGTGGCGTCAGCCAAGGTGCCCAGAAGTAAGCGTTGCACGTCTGCACGTGAAAGCCTTTCACGAGCAAACACATCTTTCATGATAGGGAGAGCTCATCGCCTTACATTATTAATCCCTTCAGCCGGCAGATGAGAAGATCACCAGTCACAGGCTGCATGACGGTCTCCAATTTCCAATCTCCTTTCAAATAAAGGGGCGGGCTATTGGATGTCGATTATGCTTGTACCCACAGCTTACGACCTGTCTTCATCATTCTTGCAACAGTGATAGTGAAGCTCGCAGCGAGCAGAGTCACGCCCGACCAGATCCACGATGCTTCGTAGCCTCCTTCGCTTTGCAAAGCGCCGCCGATCGGGGTTCCAAAGAGCAGCGACACGGACATGACTGTGAACGCCATCCCAAAGCGCGTTCCCAGCACTCCCATGTTCGACGTCAGGCGCGCAAAGATTGTTGGTTGGAGAGCAAAGAAAGAGCCGCTGAAGAAGCCGTATAGTACTGCCACAACGTAGACTTCCACCACGCTTTCCACCCCAAGCAAGCCAAGTCCACAAGCAGCGAGAGCCAATGTGACGCAGATAATCAAGTTCATTGGCCCGAGTCGTTGAGCAAGTAGCGCAGGAATGATGCGACCGGGAATGGAACCAACGTTCATCGCCGTAATGATGTACGAGGCAGAGCCCTCAGACGCAATGCCGGAGCGGATGGTGAACGTCTCGACATAATAGAACGGTGTGTACATGCCGAGGAAGACGATGAAGCAGCCGAGCACAAAAAAAACATATGGCCAGTCCTTCAAGGAATCGACGTCGATCAGTCGTCTTCGTTGCTTGGGTGGCAAAGGAACTCGGAGCAGTAGACCCGCAATGGTCAAAAGCACCAAGCTGACAAGTGCAATCACGCGAACGGTCCAGCCAAAGCCAACCTTGTCGAGCAGGTTTCGGATCATGATGGGAAGAAGAATTCTGGAACACCAATCAGCGTCTCACATTTGAGTTCCCACGTGGGAGACACTCTCACCCTCCGAATCCACTTCCTGTCGCAGCAATGCCGTTCGCTACCGGCAGCCGGGACGTGAACCACTGAGATGGGATGGCTACGCTTAAAACAGCCAGACATCCACAGCCCAGCCCAATGCAGAGCCCTTGAGCAAGGAGAAGTTGCCATAGATTGGCACAGCAGCTTTGTGCGATGGTGCCGGCTACAATGAGGAGCGAGCCCATTAATAGGAGGTGCCGACTATACCCAGCATCGTAAATCGGGCCGGCAAGGAAACCCAGAAACACAAGCAGAAACGACTGTAGCGAGCCAATTGTCGAGATCTCGAATGAACTATTTGAAGCAAGGAGATCCTTTTCGTAAAACGCCTGAAAGCTTCCATAGCTGGCGATGAGTCCTGATGGAGGCGGTCAGTGCATCGAGACATATGTTCAGTGACGCAAGTTGAAAGTACCCCAAGTGTTGAAGTACAAGCAGAAAGCGCCTGCGACTTGTGACCACGCCTGAAAGCCCGTGTATTTCTGCACTTCAGCTGGTCGCCGTCGAGCATCGACGCTGTTGCTCTGTGCTTGCTCCTCTTCTGCCATGATGCTATTCCAGCTCGTCTTCAACTGTCCTCGGCCCAATAGTGCTTATGCTTAGGAGCTCGCCGATGGTGAAGATTTTGTTTGCATGAGTTTGCTTGCCCGCTGTCCTGGCTTCGCGAGCAAATGCCGTACAAGGCAAAATGCTGCAAATCTGGCGCAAGAAAAATTCAATGCCGACATCGATAGCAGGGTTGCATTGCATTGCATAGGACTTGGAGCTCGTGCCAGCAACTTCAGAGCCTAGGGACAAATCATTGTACATAACTAGGCTATCTAAGCGTGGTCTCAGGATCGAACATGTGGAGAATTGGCTGCAGCTCTTGGCGTAGTCTGCAGATTGTCGATAGTGCACGAGAACCACACCGACGCGGCTTTTTGCCGGGACGGACCTATCCCGAGCGACTAGAGCGTGTCGGCGGAATAGGAGACATGTGGGTTCGGTCGACCCTTGAGCAGAAAAGTGCTCCAATGCGTCAACTTGCTTTAGTGATGGCTACCCTGAAAGGGAATGATAGGACTGAAGACTGCAAGGCAGGGATAAACGATGATTCACTTGCTCTATGCTGTGCTGAGTACCATCTGTAGATACGAGGCGGCACCTTCTTCGTCGCCCACGTAGCCGATGTACATGTCTGGTCTGACCACGACGACGAAGGGCCGATCATCTGCGAGTATCTGATCACTCTGGTAAGCGAGAGTGCTGTCCTGAGTGCTGGGATCCGCATTCCCGGTCGGCAACAACCTGTAAACCGTGCCCAGCTGAGTGAGAGCTGAGTTGCTCTCGCGCAGAGGTCCACCGCACGACAACACCGAGAAGCGACCGTAGGTGACTGTTGCGTGCAGGCGCGACGGTTTTCCAGATGTGAGTGGGCTCAGCACGATGTCTGGACAACGTTGGCCAGCTTTCCAGATACCATGCTGTGTCTCGGCAACTAATGGAGAGTCGATGCCATCGTACGCGACACCCATACCTGGTAGATGCACATTAGCACAGTGCCTTGCTTCCAGCAAGACAATTCACACGACCTACCTGTGATGTAGCCTGCACTTTTCTCAATCGTACCCACATACTGCTTGGCTGTTCCCTTGGTCTCGCGCACCAGTCGAGCGGCTACGTCGATGACGTCTTGCGCCACGGTTCGCCGCTCAATGTTGTAGCTTCCAATAAGACGACTTGCCAGCTTAGCGTCGGTTCCGGAGGCTCTGACGATCGTGGAAAGTCGCCAGGCCAGTGCGAAAGCGTCAGCAATGCCGGTGTTCAACTCTTGTCCTCCGTTCACTGCGTGAACGTGCGCGGCATCGCCTGCCAGCAGGATCCGACCTGCTCCGTCCTTCGACACGAAGCTGGACGCGATGCGCTCCTTGACTACAAACCTTGTCAGTAGATGCACATCGCAAATATCTGGCTGACTTGTAGCATACTTTCATAGGTGCTGAACCATTCTGTTTTCCGGAATTCTACCTTGTGCGGGCTCATGTGTTCCTGAATTGAAGCCTCAGCCTTCTCCTGGGTGATTTCTCCGTCCAGGAGGACGTAGAATCGTGCCATGCCGCGTTCACGAGGGATCCATGAGACGCGAGACTGCTCGTTCAGCTGGAACGTGATGATCTCTGAGCAGGTTGGAAAGTCTGTCTCGAGGAAAGTATCCAATACTGCCCAGGTCATTTCAGGCTTGGTACCGGTGAAGCTGATTCCTAAAGTGTTGCGCACCATTGACTTTGCGCCGTCCGCGCCGATGGCATAGCGTGCTCGAACTTTCCTGCCGAGATCAGTTGCGACCGTCACTCCGTGTTCATCCTCAGCAATAGACACTGCTCGCTCTCCGTAGTGCACAGGAGTGTCCAGATGGTGTAGGAAGGCAGCCTCAACATCGGGCTGCCCTATCATAAGGAAATGCTTGTGCAGACAGTGCTCAAGGCCAGTCCACCAGTGCGACTGCCGTGACTTGAAATTGCCATCTCCAAAGGTCGAGCTGGTGTTGCATTCGATTCCTTTGCTGCGGAGTTCCTCCAGAACGCCAGCAACTTGGAGGTATTGCTGTGTTCGAGCATTGAGGGCGTCTGCTCGTCCCAGCTGTAGCGCTTCAGGTTTAGGATCTTCAGATGTCAGAAGGTAGCCACTCTGCCAGAAAATGGACGCAGGTACCGATCACTGACACGGTGGTCCCCAGCTGACGCATAAGGAGCGCAACAAGAAGGCCAGTTGGTCCACCTGGGCAAGTCAGCAATGCGATCAGGAGTCCTTCACATTTGACCAACCTCCAACTATCACGACATCCACATCCTCGTCTGCAAGACGTGTATCCTACAGGTCCCGAAAGGACAAAGTCGCAGTTCAAAAAGGGAGTCGAGTACGTCGCGAAGCAGATGTTGTTCAGAGGTGATGTACGTTGGTATTCCAGAACAAGCAAGTATGTCCGATGCTGACTGTGATAGGCATTCGCCAGAGCTGTGCGTGCATCCTTCTCGGACCACATCCGGTTATCCATTCACCCATCGAAAACCACGGAGCGAAAGATTTCGATCAGTGTTCTCCCGACCGATTCCTCCTTCACTACGCCCTGGCACTCTTCAATTGCCTTTTACCTGGACGGCACCACTACGACTGGACATCGATCACAATTCGATGCGGACGAACGCTTTGAGCTGGTGTACGAGGACGGTCGTCCCAGCTACTATCGGGAGAGGACCGACCTACTCTCATGGGCCAGCGAGAATGGCGGCATCACATGCGAGCCTCTGTACCCAGCAGGGCTCATGCTGCGACCCGCGGCCGGCACCAACAAGTTGTCTATAATGAACATTGATGGCGCAAAAGTGCGCGCACTTGCACAGATCAACTCGCCTGTGATTTTGCGAGGCTTCACCGAGACTGGCAATCGAGAACTTTTCACTCAAAAGGCCCATGATCTGGGAGCACCCACGGGCTGGAAGTTCGGGATAGTGCTTGAAGTCAAAGACCAAGGTGCCGATAGCCGTGGTCTGAACAATGTGCTATCAGCCGAGTGGATGCCTTTCCATTACGATGGGTTGTTCAAGACGGAGAAACGGACTGCTGCAGACGGTACCGAGAAATTGGTCTCAACGCCGCCTGGATTCCAATTCTTCACATCGGTGACTACATCTCCGCCGGACACTGGATTCACGCTGTTTTCGACGTCGACGCTCGTCTTCCGTCACCTCCCAAAGCAGTTGACGTTGGAGTTCCTGCGAGGCCTGACGTGGAATGTGTCAACAGCCTCTTTCGACTCAACAGTACTGCGCGGTTTGCCGCTGGTTGTCAATCACCCAAGCACAGGCAAACCTTGCCTTCGATTTCACGAGCCATGGCCTCAGTCAAAGACGCGCTTCCAGCCTACCAACGTCGAGATTGAGAATGTCGCCGCCGACGGAGAGTGGAGCAGCGACTCTCTCTGCGCGGTCTTGACCGACCTCTTGCACGATCGCCGCGTTGTCTACTACCATGCTTGGAACAAGGGCGATTTACTTGTAAGCGACAACACCTTGGCACATCACACACGAAGTGACTTCACGGCCGGTTGTGATCGCGAGCTGTGGAGGATCAACTTTGACTGAGCTCACTAGCAATCGTACTTTTTGGTAGTTTTGTATAGCATCGAATTTGAGCATGTCAATTTTGGATGCGACCGATTTCAGGTGTAGTCTGCAGACTATAGACTTCAGCCTGTCTTATTATGCTTGGCGATGAACAAGTGCTGACCCCCAAATCTTTCCGTAGTGATCGTCCCGGTAATGGTGAGTCGGAAAAGGATGGACACCCCTTGATTTCCGACTCTAGGGGTCCTTTTCATATGTCTGCATATAGTGCAAGTATTCGCAAATTGTCGCTACAACACTGCACCGAAGTAACTAAAACTCACACAAGAAAGAATGTCTGGGGTTCTGGAGCTCTTCTCGTTACACGGGCGTACAGCTCTGATCACAGGAGCTACGCGCGGAATTGGACAAGCTTTGGCGATTGCGCTGGCTGAGGCTGGTGCAGATGTGGTGTTGGTGCAACGAGATGAAAGCAATCAGGCCACCAAAGATGCCGTAGAGAAGCTGGGAAGGCAAGCAAGTATCATCACCGCAGACCTCGCCTCGGCATCAGATGTTGCGGGGCTCACGAAGCGTGTCCTGGAAGCAGGACACGATATCGACATCCTTGTGAATTGTGGTGGTATTCAACGCAGACATCCGTGAGTTGACTATTCCCCTGCGCATAATGCTGCTGATGCGCGAAAAGGGCACACGAGTTCCCTGACAGCGACTGGAATGAGGTAGACTCGGCTCGCGACGGAAGCCTGACCGATGCTGATTCTTGCAGGTGCTGCAAGTCAATCTGAACACAGTGTTCACACTTTGTAGAGATGTGGGCGCATACATGCTCACTCGTGAGCCAGAGGGACCCAGCATCAATGGCGTTCCGCATCGAGGCTCTATCATCAACATAGCGTCACTGGTCTCGTTCCAGGGAGGGCTCAACGTGCCGGCGTATGCTTCTGCCAAAGGCGGCGTGGCACAGTTGACGAAGAGCTTGTCGAACCAATGGGCGGCGCAGGGAATCAACGTCAATGCCATCGCGCCGGGGTACATTCATACCGACATGAATGAAGCTCTGATCAAGGACGAGAAGCGAGCGGCCAGCATTTTGGAGCGGATTCCAGCGGGCAGATGGGGTGGGTGGTTCTCCGACGGCGACCATGGAGCATAGATTATTGCTGACCGCTCACAGGCCTTCCGGACGACTTCAAAGGCTCCATGGTGTTCCTTGCGAGTCGCGCCTCCCTCTACATCTCGGGCGAGATTCTGACAGTGGATGGCGGCTGGATGGGGAGGTGAGCGTAATTGCTGTGTTGTTGATGGAAAAGGTGGAGGAGACACGAAATTCATGAATCCTCCGGGTATTCGGCAAAACCTGCTCCTTCCCTGTCGCCCATTCCCCTCATCTCACCTTCACTCTCTTCGCTCTCAACATTTGGGGGTCCCAGCATCTCTTCCGTGGCCAGACGCTTGTTGATGAAGACGGCGCTGCAGCTGACGAGAGCATACTAGAACTACACATTTGAGAGCGCGACGTGCGATGCAACTGCCCGCTTCGCATTCAAGTCATTTATGCCTCAGTTGTGATGAGCGCAACAACCCCAAACCCCACTGCTCCCCATCGGCAAAGTCAATGCTGAGACGGCAGCGCCGAAGACGACATGATGGAGGAACACCCTGATGCTCCTTCGCCGAAACGTCGGCGAGCAAGTCGAGCAGGTCAGACGAAGAGGTTCGAGTGCAATCATCCCGGCTGCGATAAGAAGTACTCGTAAGCTGCGAAACGCTCTGCTATGCATCGTGCACACCAGCTAAGTATCATCTTAGACGCGCCGAGCATTTACATAGGCACGAGCTCAATCACAATCCGAAAGAAGTCTACCGCTGTGAAGTCCCAGGCTGCGGCCACACATTTGTTCGTCCCGATCTGTTCACGAGGCATAAAAACCGCCACAATGAATATGCATCTAGTCCAGGAAACGTGGCAGGCTCCGGAACTTCAGTTACCTCTGACAGTAGGCTGGGATCAGAAGTGCCCATGCCATCGCAAGCGACCAACGCAGCCTGGCCTCCTACTCCCCAGGAGAGCAATGATCCCGGCGAGCAAGCACGAATGGCAGCCGCTACGAGTCTGAGCTCGCTGCCTGCCTGGACCGCAAGCAATAGGCCCCCTTTGCCGACGCCGAGATCCTTACTTGACACCGAAGTGTCGGCCATCAACCTCGCCGATATCTTGCCTCAGGCGGCGGAGTCACCAGTGGCCACACGTAACGCAAGCACATGGAATTCAACTGCCGACGCAGCTGCTCAGGCGAACGACAATTTTGCCGCTTGGCTCTTTGAGAGTCCCGGATCACAGTATGATGAGTTCAACATCACAAACATGCCGTTCTTGGACTTTGGTCTCGAGTACTCTCCCAAAGATGTTTGGAACATTGAAGACTACGCCTCTACAGTAGAACCTCCTGGAAGTGCCGGCACCCACGCAACACCGACAAGTTCGAAGGACCAGGCCGGCCATACTGTGCATATTCGCGGCGTATCGGAAGAACGGAGGGCTGAAGTGTCGCGACTCTTGTCTCACTTCCTGACCAAGCAGCGTAATCGTGCGTTCGCTACAACAGATCAGACGAGGCTGTTGTACACCGCCGACTCTTCACAGACCTTCCCTAATCTCAGCACCGGCGTGCTAGACAAGTTCATTGCAAACTACTGGGCCAATGTCGATCAGCAGATGTCTGTAGTGCATCAGCCGACGTTCTCCGCGAACGCGTGCAACGTGCTGCTCTTGCTCTCAATCATCATGCTTGGAGCCGCCGAACTGGTGAAGCAGAAGCCAAGAGGCTTCCTTGAGGATTACAAAGAGTTTGCGGAAATCATCGCCGTTCAGCTGCGCTGGGAGATCTTTACCGACCCAGAAGCGCAGCCGCCCGTGCAACTCTGGGTCGCGCAGGCTTTGCTCCTGCTCGAATACTACGAGAAGCAATGGTCGACTCGAAGTTTGCATGAGCGTGCTCACATACATCACGCCAGTACCCTGACACTGCTCCGGAGAGGAAGTCCTCTGGTTGGCCGTTCCGATAGCGAGAGCCCAACGAGCGGCATGCCCACCAGGTGTGCCAGCCCAATTCTGGAAGACGGGCCAGGCAAGACATCCAGCTCTCTTGACACTTGGTGGAATCATTGGGTGCGGAATGAATCTTTCAACAGAGTCGTCTTTACGGCCTTTCAAATGGACACTCTGCATGCACTCATGTATGGCCATGGTGCTGACATGGCGCCGTACGAGATTCGACTGCCTCTCCCATGTGACGACTCACTATGGCGAGCAGACAGCGCCGAGGAGGTGCATCGACTGGATGCCAATCTCAAAATGTACGGCATCCGCTCAATCAACTTCCTCGACGGTCTCAAGCGCTGCCTGCATGCGCATGATGTGCAGACTCATGCACCTGCCCGTATGCTATTGATGGCTGGTCTGCTATCCGTAGGCTGGCACATCAGTCGACGGGAGAAACATTTGCAGTTCTTGGAGACTGTGCCTTCCATGCGAGAACAAGGTCGATGGCGCTCACTGCTTCTCCAAGCCTTCGGGCACTGGAGACAGAGTTTCGACGAGGCCGTGGGCCCTCGAAAAGGCCGCGGGAACACCACGCGTACTACGGACGCGACAGCTCCCACTGTGCTGTTCCATCTAGCCCATCTGACCATGCATGCCGACATCATCGACATCCAGATCTTCTCGGGAACAAAACGCCTCCTTGGCAGACGTGTGTCTGAAAAGGATTACCTCAATGTGTTCCAAAGGATGAAGTCGTGGGCATGTACCCCCGTGGCACGACATGCGGTTCTGCACGCCTTCAAGCTGCTGGCAGCCGTCCTTGTCAGCAAGCCCGGCAAGGTAAATCCGACCGAATACCAAAGTCCGCAACCAACGATCAGCTATTCTTGCCGCAACGATGCAATGTTCTACCGACCTTGGGGTGTATACCTGGCCTCCCTCGTCATCTGGGCGTACCAAAGAGCTTCGAGTCTCCATCTGTCGGGACCATACACTCAGCAACATCTTCTCGAAGGCCAAGATGAGCGCGAGCTGTGCTGTCGCTACCTGACCGCGTTTGCCGGCATCGATGACCCCGCGCGAGTGCTCGCAATGCTGTCTGTCTCTGGATGCGCAGCAATTCTTAGTATTGTTTCGCAAGACTTTGCGAATGGCGAGCCAGAGTTGTTGCAGGAAGCATCGAAGCGATTGCAAAGCTGCCGAGATACATTAGTTACCAATGTCGCCGGACGACTGGCCGTATAGTGATTACTGATCATGTTAGCCACGACCACTTTCAAGCTGGAATGGCCCCCAATGCCAACTGTGGAGTAGCTCGCACACGAGGATCAGGGTCCACACAGAGCTCCTCATGCGCCGGTGTTTGCCAATGCATCCTGGTCCACATGTCGGCAAACAGTGTAGAGACATGGTCCGGCGATCGGCCTTGGAGTAGCAAAAACCAGCACTCAAGATATCGACTACCTGAGTGATACTTGAGTCTAGACTGTGCTCACTTTGCAGACCACCCTGTACCATGGCAAAGATCAAGACTGTGGAACGCTTCCGTGTCAAGCCACGTTGGATGTTCGTCAAGATTACAGACGACGAAGGCGGCGTGGGCTGGGGCGAAGCCACATTAGAGGGTCATGATCTCGCCGTCGAGGGCGCTCTGGACGAGATTGTCGTTCGCATCGTTGGACTAGAGGCAAAGTGAGCAGCCATCTACAAAGACAAGGACTTCACACTGACAGTGTGACAGTAACATTGAGCATATCTGGCAACTCATATGGCGACTGGGTTTCTACCGCGGAGGACCTGTCTTTATGTCTGCGCTCTCCGGCATCGATATCGCGCTCTGGGACCTCAAGGCCCGCAGGCTTAATGTTCCACTGTTCGAATTGCTCGGCGGCCTGGTTCGAGACAAATGCCAGGTCTATTGCTGGATTGGCGGCGATCGCCCTGCAGATGTCGAAGTTGCTGCCAAAGCACGCAAAGCACAAGGCCTCACGTGCGTGAAGATGAATGCTACCGAAGACGTCAACTGGCTTGACTTTCCCTCAGTTCTGGATCAAACGGTGGAACGGCTGAAGGCTGTCAAAGCACTCGGATTGAATGTGGGCCTCGACTTCCATGGCCGTTTGCACAAAGCAATGGCAAAACAGCTTGCCCGCAAGCTTGAACCATATGAGCCACTGTTCATTGAAGAGCCTGTTCTGGTCGAACATCCCGAAGCACTCAAGCAGTTGGCGGCTCAAACAACAATTCCCATCGCGCTGGGCGAGCGCCTCTACACC
Organism: Septoria petroselini; assembly: GCA_022559915.2. Lineage (NCBI taxonomy): Eukaryota > Fungi > Ascomycota > Dothideomycetes > Mycosphaerellales > Mycosphaerellaceae > Septoria > Septoria petroselini. Next base: position 32,082 of record JAFJTQ020000012.1, on the reverse strand, counting down.
CGCTGGGATGTCAAAAAGTTCCTCGAGGATGGGCTCATCGATATCCTCCAACCTGACATCGCGCACGCCGGAGGCATATCCGAGACGAAGCGCTTGGCCAATCTGGCTGAAGCGTACGACGTCGCCATCGCACCTCATTGTCCTCTTGGCCCCATTGCTTTTGCTGCCTCTCTCCATGTTGGCTTGAGCACCTCCAATTTCACCATTTTGGAAATGAGCCTAGGCATGCATTACAATGTCGAGGCGGGCGACATTGACCTCAACACATATCTGAAGGATCAAAGCGTATTCGAGATCAAGGAGGGGTTTGTCGCGGCGCCGACCGGGCCTGGATTGGGAATCGATGTGGACGAGGAGATGATTCGCCGGATCAGTGCTGAGACGGAGCCGTGGCAATGCAAGGAGTTCTACGGACCGGATGGCTCGATTCGAGAGTGGTAGGATGAGCGTGTAGACGGTTCATCAGTGTGTGTGGCACATGTGGGTTGAAAAACCGTATTGGGTATCCTCCGTTGTGCAGACCTATTTCTCGTGAAATTTCAGTCTGTCCCGCGTGTGCTTGGCCGTTGCCAGATCTTGCCCCAGCGTTCTGTCGGTCTCTCGTGGACGCGCCGTGACTCGAACTGGATTTGGTGCTTGCCGCCGTGTAGTGTGGTGTGTCGACGACGGGCACGTTGCCCAGTGATTTTGCTCCTTCTTCTCCAATACCCAGTCGGTGTGACCAAGCTCTTGATGAAAAACAGACCTGTCAGACGACCGACAGTGCCCACCTGAAAGAGCCGGCCGAAGCCAGACACTCGAGCAGGGCGAGATCATTGCCATCAACCAAAAGGCCGACACATTGGCTTCACTCTTGGGCAGCGCGGTTCGACTCATCAGCCAGGTTGGAGTCTGTAGCTTCTGTGAGAAGTACAGTTGTGGATGTTTACTATAGAAATGATTCTATGAAGTCTGGAAGGTCTGTCAGTGGTGTGGGAGGAGTGTATGGGTGAGGAGGCTGTCTTACAAAATCGCTAAGAAGAGGAAGAAGAGGGCAAGGAACTGGTTGCTTAAGTAGAGGAAAAAAGCTAGCGCGCCAAGCCACGATTAGTCAGATCGTCGGCGTTCACTAGCGCAGCTTGGCTCTGAACGCCTGAGGCAGGAGCGCAAACAAGATGCTTCGTTAGAGCTCACTTCTACTTCGCGTAGCCACGTCCAACAATTCGGACAACCGAGACTGCAGCATTTGTTACATGGCCTCAGGAAGGATCGCACATCACCAACATGGCCGACTACGATAAACTGAAGGTGCCGGAGCTGAAGGAGCTTGTGAAGGAACGCGGCATCGCTGCGACGGGCCTCAAACTGAAGCAGCATTTCGTCGACGCGCTCATCGCAAACGACGCGGAAGACGACGCGACGGAGGCTGCAGCGCGCGGCGGTCCGGAACAGGCAGTGACGGAAAAGTCGCACGGCAATGGGAACGGCGACGCGAACGACGAGGCTGCTGGGAGCGATTCGGAGAGCACAAACAAGAGAAAACGTCGCAGTCCGACACCCCCGGTCAGCGCGGAAACGGTCAGCAAGAAGCTGAAGACTGCAGAAGATGCACCCGAGGCCATTGTGGAGGACGCGCCCGTGCCGCTAGATGAAGAAAGTGCGCAAACGGTGCAGCCGTACGGCAGCAGCGACGATGTGATGCACGTCGATAGCGAACCGCGACAACAACCGTCCGCGACTGACCACAACGACATAACCATGCACAGTCCCTCTGCGGCTCCATCGAAGCACTCGGCGACGCGCGCGCTGTACATTCGCGAGTTGATCCGCCCACTGCAGCCCAGCAATCTCCGCGAGCACCTGCGCGAGATTGCATCTCCACCAGGCGCGACTTCCGCATCTGCGGCAGAAATTGTAGAGCTCTTCCACCTGGACAAGCTTCGAACGCATGCTCTCGTGGTGTTTGACTCCATCTCCGCGGCTTCGCGCGCACGATCTGCACTGCATGAGCACATCTGGCCGAACGAGCCCATGCGGAAGCCGCTGTGGGTGGACTTTGTTCCGGAAGAGAAAGTCGCGGAGTGGATCGAAGCGGAGACCGAGCGGCCTGACGTGAAGTGGGAGATTGCGTACACGTCTGATTCCGATGCGACCGCCACGGCGATTCTGCAGGAAGCTGGCACGGCGCGAAGAGAAAGCGCCAGCGGCGGCGCACGCCCTCTTGCGTCGTCACAGTCACAAGCGCCGCCCACTCCACAGCCAGAAGCACCTGCGCAGAGCAAGTCGTTTGACACTCTCGACTCGCGGTACAAGTTCACGCAATGCAAGCCCAAGATCTACTATCAGCCTGTGGCGCAAGAACTGGCTGGCAGCCGGCAGGCAGCACTCACCGACGAAACGAGCAGAGATTGGGAAGATAAGATGTCCGATCCTTCCCTGTACGGCGAGGGCGAGCTGAGGAGGTATACGTTTGAGGACGGGGATAAACTTGTGGATGGTGGTGCGGACTTTGGACTCTTTGGTCGCAAGTCAACACGCGGAGGGAGGGGAGGCGGCGAGTATAGAGGGGGTAGGGGCAGGGGACGAGGTGACTATCGAGGTGGTGGCGATTACCGAGGAGGCGGCGGTGATTACTATAGGGGCTCCAGCTCGGGTGGCAGGAGACCGTACTAGAGAGACGAGAGCTATGACCGCGACACGATGAGCCCTGAATCGGACCCCAAAAGGAATCCCTTCCCATCATGAAGGGCTTGATATTTCGATCAAGGAGTGGGGCTTGAGCTGTAATCTCGAGATCGCGCACCCAAGGCATCTCGTGAAAGAATCCGTATCATTTGGACACTGGACACCCAGTATGCCATTGATGTAGTCAAAAAACGCGAACATCCTGATAGAAAGTCGCTTCCTTCCGAGCCTGACCAACGACTCCACATCTGTATAGACCCGTCGCACGTTACGTTGCAGTCGGCGGGCCGTTTTTAACGATCCGTTTTAACTCTGCAGACGCTCTTGCAATGGATTGAGCTCGATCCATGTTGCCCGATTTTTCAGCGAGGCAGATTTGTCCACTTGTTCTGACTACTACTGCCTCTTGTCTATTCTATGCCGCAGGTTAGCTTTATCATCTCAAGAGCAGTAATGCGGTCGTCAACTGACCCATCATGTCTTCAGATCTCCTATCTTGATCACCACCAGGCTAGCTACTGTAGCAGTTTGTGCGTTTCGTCCTTTCGTCCTTTCTTTGCATTCTTGACGATTTTCATACTTCTGTTTGGAGCTTGACCTCCTCGGTCTCTCCTGGGTGGTACGCTTTCCGAGCCCTCTCGTATCTCCGCTGGTCAACGAAACGGCGTCGTGGTCAAGCCTGCGCGAGGCCAAGCCGCCGCCGACTTCCCAACAGTTTCGACTCAAAGCCTCACGTATCATACGCCAGTAGCGGGTAATCGTACTGTCGCTGAAACGCCTGGAGGAGGTCCTTGGCGGGAAACGCCTCCGCCGTGTCAATCTCATGCCTGATGACCTGTGTACAAAGCTCCTGTGTGTCAATCTCCAGATTGTGACCCTGCCATGTATTCGTTTGGCGGAGTGTCAAGATGAGGCGGTCTAGCATCATAATACTGACAAGACACAGACCGAGCACATCGCATCCTTTGCTAGTCTGCTGGCGTGTCATGAAGCGGTGCTCGCTTCGCACGACAACATTTTTGAAGTGTGCTCGTAGCTCGTGAGCTTTGGCAAGAAGGCTGAATCTGGCGGCCCAGCTGACCTCTACTCTCGTAGCATCTTTCCATTCGGCGAAAAGTGTCCGCAAAGAGCGAAAGCATGTCAGCGTCTCGCCAGTGGCCTCTGGGTTCTGGGATTGCTTATTCGTGAGGATCTGAAGCAATGCTTTCCACTGCTTGCTTTCGAAGAAGCCGTCGTCGTCGTTCAGGAGGGCTTCCACAAACATTGGCGCAGCTTGTTCTGCTGTGAAGACATTCGTACTACTGTGTTGCCGGCCCTGTAGCTTTGCCATGGCTGCCACGCCAGCGATATGTCGAGACCAGGCCAGCGTGTCTGGGGAGTCCAGCATTTCGTACACCGCCAGCAGTTGGGATGCTGCGAGCATATCCAGTCTACCGTGTAGAGCAGGGTCTTGAACAGCTGCACGAAGAAGCTGCAGTGCATCAGAGTAGCAAATCAAGATGCGTTCCTCGCTCGGAGCGCCAGACACGACTTGCTGAACTTTTGACACGACGCAAGCAATAGCGCCGTCGAGATATGGACTTCTCCCGAGAGACGCACAGGTGGTCGAGACTGAGCACCATTGTCGACAGCGAAGTGCATCCAACGCCCGATCCGGCTGTGCGTCCAGTAATTGTGCAGCTTTGCGGCGAATGTGGAATGCCGCTACTTTGAGCACGTTCTGCAAGTCGACGTTTGGCGGCAACACCGTGCAGCCTGATGTAAATTGCGTAGCGAGGATCCGTAGAGGAGGTAATGCGAGCTCCATTCGCTCCCAGCGGCCAATGGCGGGCAACGCCTGACCCCTTGGCAGACATGAGACGGCAAGGTTTTCTGACTGCGTCTTTCGCCGCTTGGATTGTGTTGATGAAAATCTATCGGTCTCAGAGACCTTTTTCCGGTCTTCCGGGACCTGCTTGCGTTTTCCAGTCACTGCGAATGTGCTGAACGATCCATGGTGGGGAAGTGGTGGATTCGTCTTCCTCGCACTTGTAGCTCGAGACTGAGCTCGAACATTACGGCCATTAGGCGCTGAGCCACTTGACGTGGTGAGGAATAGCAACGGAGTCGGGCCGCTACCAGCTGCCATTGACCTCGCCGGTTATCACAGATCTTGGCAAGCTGTGTCGACAAAGTGTGGAAGAATGCCAAGCCGGCAGGCTATGGTGAGTAATTCAGCAGTTACACTACTGCAGCAGCGGACAACGACTTGCGGGTCGCCGAGTGACGGCAGATGCTATGCCATGATCACTGCCGTGAGGGAAGCGAGTATCTCCAGGAGAGTCCGTGAATTTGTGATTCGGGTCCAGAGTGTTAAGCTTAGCAAGGTCTCGATATCTGGATCTGCTGGAGTGGATCGCGAGCACGTGCGCATCAAGGTCACGTGCGGGCTGCTGGTTCAGACGCTGAAGCTCAGGAGTCACGAATTCAGCCAGATCTGTTTTGATCTATAGGTTGTAAGTGATACATCTCTCCATGAGTCAAAACATGCCCGTTGCCGGCCGCCGCTTGATATCATATGCTGTCGTTGGCCAAATCATCCCAGCCCGAAAATGCCACTCTCCAAACCCAACAATTCAGATTGACCCCAGAATTTTCAAAAGATGCTGATGTTAGCTGTCCCTACTTTGCACCAAGAATACTTACACAAGCCAGATTTCGGTCTCACAATGTGCTGGTCTCTGTCTTCAAAGGATGACTCCGTCCACCAAAGCCGCCACGAAAGCCGTGTACCAGCTCTTACTCGCACCTCCATCCAAGAAAGTCGTATTGAAATTCTCGTCTGTAAAGAAGTCGTATGCCTCTCTCGCCGTCGTTGTGTTGCACATGGCATAATTGGCCATCAGAATGCCTCGCCAACCTCCTTTGATTGTGCTGATTTTGGGTGAAACACCGTCCGTGACGTTCGCAAAGTATGCGTCCCACTCTTCGCAGACGAAGGTCGGATCCCGAATGTACGTGCTGAAAGGTAGTAGAGGAAGCATATGGATGCCGTGGATGTACTCTGGCTCGCCGCCGAACCAAGTTGTGTGGTCGACTTTGTTCTCGAACAAAATGCCAGCAACTTTGTTGCCAATGAACTGCGATGGCATCACGGTGTTGTCGTCTGCGTAGAGATAGTAGTCTGCGAAGCTACGTTTCTGGATGGCAAGCATCAGGTTCCCGCGAGCCTGCATATACTTATCGCCAATGACTTGTCCCCACATCTTGATGGCATAGCTTGCCATGGTGTCTTCAGAAGAGCTCTCTTGGTTCCTTCCGTCGGATGAATCGAAGTGACCGGCTGCCCAGGAGTGGCCGTGATACCAGTCGAAGGCACGAGAAAACGGAAAGTAGGGATCGTTGAGATCGGAGCCGGCGTAATCACGCACAAGCATGTTGACCCAGTCCTTGTTGGTCGAATTGGCTAGCCACTTAGGGTCTAGGTAGCCAATAACCGCTGCAGCATAGACGAAGTAGCCGTAGTGGAAGTGGTGATCATTGTAGTACGCGTTTCCAAAGTCTTCCAGTGGCTTGCCAGTGACATATGAGGCATTACTGACAACACCTCCCCAGCTCTCATCGTACACGAGCGGCCATGTCTGTTGATTCTCAATGTGGTAGGCGAAAGCTTGCTTCAGTGGTTGGAGGCCAGAAAGCGCAAGCGTGTCGTTGCCCACGATATCGTGCAAGGCATAGCAAATTGCAGCGAATTTTGCCAGTGCTTTGCCGTCGTAATACACGCTGCCAACGTTGGTCTGGTTCAAGATGTCCTGTTGTATGTCGGCGGCTCCAGCATCCTCTACGGCTTTGATGACAGATGGCGAATACTTCTCAACTTGGCCGTCCCGAGACCTCCAAGGTCCAAATCCCATGTTGATCGGTAGGTCACTCTCGGTCATCGTCCACGAGTCGCCCTTGATCGCGGTGGCCATGCCTTTCGTAGTGGTCCTCAATTGTAGGCTCGTGAGACCGTTCTGGTTGGGATAGCTCATGGCGTCAGTGTGATGGCGCAGGGCAAACATGAGCAATTCTTGGTCCATCGTGCCGTTCTTCGTCCAGGACAAGGTATAGCTCCCACTTTGGCCACTGACGGAAGCGGTGATGTTTACTCCAACGGGGTAAGTTCCGGCAGACTCGTCGTAGACGGCTTCGGGGTCTTTCACCGGGCCATAGCTGGTTCGTAGGTTGAGCGTTGCTGCACCATCGGCTCTTGGCACTTTAGCCACTTGGATGTGACCGTTGAACCATGAAGGGCCATTGATGTAGCTTCCCCTTTTATCAAGTTCGAACCTGTTCACCTCGTACCAAGGGTCCAGAGGTGTGATGTATATGAGCCACTGGTGTTCATTGTGTAAAAATGCAATGTACTTGTAGGTCTGGTTGTTGGGAAGCGCGCCTGCAAAGGTCACGTTCTTGAAGCCTACGCCGGACTGTATCAAGGGCTTTCCCCAGTGGTACTCTGCTGTGATGAAAGCCGAGCCTTGTAGTAGTGGAAAGGTTATGACGGGGGTCACCCAGCCAGGCGGGTAGAGGTCGGCCTTGACAGAGCCCCATTCTAGCGAGTGAGTAGTGAGACCCGGGGTTTCGGTGCTCGACCACCACGAACCATGGTTGGCCACAAGTTCACTCGCAGACAGTATGATGTACTGAATGCCCACCGGGGCGCCAAAGAAACTCCACTGGCCCGCATCTTTCCCCGGCTTCCCATCAGCCTTGGCCCATTGCTCTGGCTCTGTATGTGAAATCGCAAGCCCCCAACTTTCGAGTTCACCGACGCCCTTGGCCCAAGAGACTGAGTACGGGAACGTATATACAGGAGAGGTCTGTTTGTCGAGGAAGAGGGAGGAGTAGAACTTGTTGGTTTGCAACCTGCGGGTCTGTGGCTGCACGCCTGTTCGCGGGACCGGATGCTCACTGGGCGCATCTGGGACCAGCGGGGCCCCTGTGCCGATGGGTCGGAAGATGTCGCTAACAAACAACGACTCTACGATAAATGTAGACGACGGGCTCGGCAGCGTTGAAGGGTTCACGATCGAAATGTTGCTTGATCCCACGGAGGTCAGGAAGGGGGGAGCTGAAGTCTGCAAAGACGTCTGGAGGGCTGTGCTGATGTTACTGCCTAGCGTACTGGTGGGACCGGGAAGTGTAGCGCTCTGAACGGCGTATGTGGTAAGCTCGGTAAGAGACGCATCTGAAATGCTTGTGGAGAAAGAGTTCACCGCCGCGATGTAGACAAGAGTGCCGAGTCCCGTAGAGAGCGAGAGCATGGTTGCCTGGCGAGCTGCGATACTAGAGCTGCTCGATGAGCAAGATGGTGTTGCCTCCGTGATGGTTGCAAGGGGCACTGGTGGATGGGCCGGGCCGGGTGCTTGTATCCTATGTCCAAGTCAGTCAATGGAGGTTCTGCCACAGAAACAGCTTCGAAGCTTGGGACACTCACTGTCCGTCTTCTATTTGGTACACGATGGCGCCATTCGGTTGGGTACGCTCTGGATCTTGAGCAAGCGACGTGGGATTCGAGAGCACGATATCTTCCGAGCATGTGCTAGTGGCAGTGATGACACTAGCAACGCCTCGAATGGACTGTGGCGAGTCTACGATATGTCAGCGTATGGCATATACCAATGAACGTATATTTTACATACCCGCGGGGTACGGTGCTGCCGCAGAGTGCAAGACCTGGGTCAAAGTGATCAGCGATAGTAGCAAAGGCGCTCGAAAACAGAAGTGACGCCGTTCCATGATGGAACTTTGTATATCTATCTTGTCAGTGCGGGTAGCAAGGTCAGTAGCGGAGATTGGGGTGCAAGGTTGCGAGGATATATCACCAAATCTGAGTTTCTGGCCGCAGGACTCTCACTTCTCCAGAGACCCCAGTTGCGCACAGCACATGCAAAATGGTTTCTTTGAGACCTGCGCCCACTGTGGACAGGCGCTTGTTCAATTGCTCGTTGGTAGACACTCCCAAACGCAAGTGGATATGGTAGTGTCTGTGACTGGAGAGGATGGAATGTGCGTGACACGTTCAATGGGGCAAGCTCATGTTTTACCACAAGCTACTCACAGCCGCAAGAGCGGGCAGCGCTTGTCTGTACACAAGGACTTGGCTGGCGTCGGAATGTCTTGTCTCGAAGACGACGAGTGTAACAATGGCATAGTTACCAAGCTCACATCTAAGAGATGTCGTCGTCTGACATGTCCGACGGATCGATGGTGTACATACGGTGTACCACACTCGATCCAGGTTCACCCAGGTAACCAGAAGTTTAACGCGATTCAGGAATGTAGCAGGTCGAAATTGGTACATGAGGCATGGCCGTTGGAATGCAGCTCTTCCGCGTTGAACGGCGTGCCACTGATCAGCTGGTTGATGGTGCCTGTGGCGCGAACAGCCCCTCGTCGATGTGACAGCAAGTGTCAAAGAACAGCTTGTTGTGCAGTGTGGCCGAGCGGGCTGAGAAGCTCTGCCGATTACGAATCGTGTTGGTGCTGTGAAATTGTGTTCAGTATTCATCTTTGTCGATACGCCCATGATACGCGCAGTGAGGATCTAGACCAATGTATCGAGTCTCCCATGCATGATGCTACAGCACACGCGGCACGCCATGCATCCCCGTCCGCACTCCCGAATACCTTACGGTTGTTGAGAACGACCAGACAATGAATCATGCGCGACGTCGCTCGTGCCCGAACGACCTGCGAAGCGGACTTGAACGGCGGCAGTCCATGCGCGATGGAGGTGCGAAGGCATGATGATGATGTCTGCTTCGTCAGCTGCCCAGACGTTGCGCGACAGACCGCGTGTGCCGACTCTGCGAGAGGGCTACCTCACATCGACGGTGGTCATTTGTTTGTAGGATGCAAAACTGTCCATCGCCAGGTCAACCCACGACACTGGCGCGTGGCTTGTCCGCTGGGAACTGCAACGGCCAGCTGCAATGTGTCTGTGTATCTGAAGTGCTCCTTTGTTGCATCTGCGGAAGTGCTGCCTGCTGGCACACGCGTGACTGTGGCCGCCATCTGCATTGTCTCCGATGTCACACGGGCGTTTGTGCCTGGGGACGATTGCGCCTTGTTCGGTGTGACAGATGACTTGCAGGGCGCACACGAACGCCACTACTCTCAGAACTGCGCTTCATCTCAGTTTTAGCATCTGGCAAGGCGTGGGGCGTGTTTCGAGGTTGTTGTGTGGTCGTCAAGTAGTAATCGCGACTTGACGCGGGGGAAAAGGAACCCGTCCGTCCCATTTCTGCCTTCGTCCTGCCTAACTTGACCCCTCGTTTTCGTCCTGCTGCCTGTTACGCGACGCGCGACGGACGCGCGACGCGGGTGATCGGCCTCGTCTCCAACCTGTTGTTCTGGGATGCTCGCAGAGGCCTCCGGTCGTGGAACCAAAATGACAACAGATGTTCATCATAGTCAGAAAGTGTGTTCATCATAGTCAGAAAGTAGATATCTTTGACATCTCCCCTCTTGACGCAAACCAGCACTGCTCGTTGACGGCGGCACCGTCTTCGCCAAAGAAGCTGCTCGTCGTGCTGCGGCCCATTGACAGCGCAAACATGGCAAGGACACAGTGGAGATGGCAGATGTTGTTAGGAGGTAGATTGATATGTTGTTTATGACCTGTCGCACGACGGGACAGAGACGGAATGCCGGTTGTCCAATAATGATGCCGGGAGCACGACGGTGGAGCCAACCTGACCGCCTCTCGCCATGAAGTTTATTCCCTCTGCCTCCTCTCCTCCAGCCTCACACATATCTCACATCACCAACAACATCTTCTTGAGCGCTCACAGCTCATACTTGCAGCGGCCACTGGCATGACGACCTTTCCGAAGCGCCTTTGATCTTGTGTACTGCGTTTCGTGTGGCGGTTTGCGCGTCTTTCAGAGCACACGTTTGCCAGTTAGTACCCTCACTTTGCGTTGCACTCACAGGCAGCTGCGGACAGTCAGTGTGCTGGAATCTGGAGTCTATCGTCGTGCGACTTGACAGCTCAAGCACCGCTTCTTCATCTCACAAAAGAGCGTGGTAAGAACATACGAAGCCGCTCAAGTCTGCCCGTTGTTGCCATTGGAATATCTTGGCATCATCTCATCTCAGCTTCGGCAATCTCGATGTGAGTAGTAACTACTCTCGCCTCACTATTACCAATCACTTTCAACGCGGCAGGAGAGATATGCCTCCTTCTCTCCTTCTTCCTCCATCAACATCAACATCACTGCGCTCGTGAACAACATCTCTAATTGCCCTTGCAGCACAACAAAAACATCCATTTCGACAAGCAAGCATACCACATCAGCATTCGCTTACTGTGTGGCCATTGCTACCTGCAAAGTACAATTCTGTACTTTGACCGAGTTGTGAGACCCAAGTTCTCACTGAGCCATTCATTTGGGCATCTGATGTAAGTCGATCGGTCGGTCATTGCCGACCGGAGTACCAATTGACACAATGCTGCTCAGATTCGCTTCGACTCAACAACGAAACCGAATACCATCATGTCTAACAATCAACCACGCGGTGGTCGCGGTGGACCCCAACGTGGTCGGGGAGACTCTTCAGCCGGTCGTGGCCGAGGAGATTTCCAAGGTGGCCGTGGTCGTGGAGACTTCCAAGGCGGTCGTGGTCGCGGAGATTTCCAGGGTGGTCGCGGTCGCGGCGATTTCCAGGGCGGTCGTGGCCGTGGAGACTTCCAAGGTGGTCGTGGCGGATCAGGTCCGCCAGGCCGAGGGCAGCATACGCAAATGGCGTTCAGAGGGGGACGTGGTGGCGGACCACCGCCTGGCAGGGGCGGAATCTATCTGTGAGCTGGCACGACGCTCGATGATCCACACATTGGAGCTAACTCTATGGTAGTGAGAACATGCCGTTGGCACCTCCCGACCCGGCCATCACTGCCGCCGAGAATGCTTTGGTCGTGCAGACGAAGGGCAAGATCATCGATGGCTTCCCCGGTCGCTCAGGCTATGGCACCAAGGGCAGACCTATCGTCCTGCGGACCAACTACTTTGCTTTGACGACCGCATACGAAGCGAAGCAGCCAGAAGTCCCGCTATACCGCTACGAAGTGGGCTTCAAAGAGACAACCTTGAGCAAGCCGAAGCGCCGACGCGTCTTCGATCAAATTCTTCTCCACCCTGTGTTTTCGAACCTGAAGTGGGCTACAGACTTTGCTTCGATTCTCGTCACTACTGAGAAGATCGATCTGCAGAAGCTGGCGGAAGGCAAGGAGTGGGTGCCGGTCACCTTACCACCGGAGAACGGGACAGTGGAGTCACCGCCACAAGGCGAGAAGGCTCCCGACTTCGTCAAGCAAGCACGAGTCCGCAACACGTTTAATTTCCGGGTGCGATACCAGGATTCATTCAGTCCTCGCCAAATGGTCGAATATCTCCAAAGCAGTTCATCCGGTGCCATGTACGCGGGTCGCGCTGAAATCATCCAGCTGCTCAACGTGATCCTCACCAAAGCTCCTAACAGTGCAGCGAGCGTGCAAAACGTTGGCCAAAACAACTTCTACCCATTCCATGGCCACCCAGGCATGGAGTCGTATGACCTTGGTGCAGGTCTCGAGGCTTTGCGAGGCTACTTCTCGTCAGTGCGGCCAGCTATCAGCAGGCTTCTGGTCAACATCAATGTCACCAGCGGGGCCTTCTTCAAGCCTCAACACCTGATTGCCCTGCTGAATGACTTCCGAGGCGGGATGGAGCAGAAGGAAGCTTTCCTACGCATGCTGAAAGTTGAGGCTCGATGTATCAAGGACGGTCAGCAGGCGCCGTTCATGAAGAAGACGAAGACCATCGTCGGCTTCGCCAAGCAAGTTGGCTCCATCCGCGTTAAGCGCTTTGGCAATGCCACCGAGGTGAAGTTTCAGTATCTGGACCGCTCGATCCCCAACGCCAAACCTCGCGAGGTCACTGTCGCGGATTACTTCAAAAGCCAGCATGGGATCTCCCTGCGAAGCCCTGACCTGCCGGTCCTCAACGTGGGCACACGAGCCGACCCACAATACGTTCCGGTAGAGATCTGCTGGGTCAATCCTGGCCAGGCGTATCGCCGTTTGCTAAGCGGTGATCAGACATCAGAGATGTTAAGGTTCGCAGCGCGATTCCCAAATCTGAACGCAGAGTCCATTGCAGGTGTTGCTGGGGCTCCAGGTAAAGGCCTCCGCCTGCTGCGACTGATCGATCCAGCCCGTGATCCCCAAGTCGAATCGGTCGGGCCCTTCGGCTTCCGCGTGGGCACCGACATGATCAGCGTGCCGGGCAGGATTTTGCCTCCTCCAAGTGTCAAGTATGGACAGAAGACCGTCGCTGCTCGCAACGGCTCATGGAACCTTGCTGGGACAAAATTCGCGAAGCCTGGGAAATTCAGCCGCTGGCAGGCCTTGATTATCAACCACAACGGCCCTCGTGGAAACGCGCTGCGAGGCGATCCTCAGCGCACGATTGAGGGACTTGCCAACGCTCTTCGTGGGTACGGCATCAACATGGGCGAACGCGGTCCCACCGCCTCACTCGTGCTGGATCCTCTCACCCTGGCCAACCGCCCTACGAATGATCGGCAGCTCAAAGCAGCTTTCGAGAAAGCTGAAGCGAATCGCGTGGACATACTGTTCATTGTCATTCCGGAGGTTGATCGTTGGCTCTACGCGCGGATCAAGTTCTTCGCGGATGTTGTGCACGGAATTGGCACCATCTGCTCAGTCGGATCGAAACTCGAAAAGGAGCAAGGTCAGGACATGTACTTTGGTAACCTGGCTTTGAAGTTCAACCTCAAGGGTGGAGGCGTGTCACACAGCGTGGCCAACACGGTCGTTCCCCCCATCGACGCCAACACCATGCTGGTCGGCATCGACGTCACGCACCCCTCGCCTGGAAGCACCGAGGGAGCGCCCAGTATTGCCTGTGTGGTAGCCAGTGTCGACAGCCAAATGTTTCAATGGCCCGGCAGCATACGCGCACAGACTGGAAGGCAAGAGATGGTCGGTGGAGAAGATGCTCAAGGAGTTGATCACCTGGAGCAGATGTTCAACGAACGTCTCGATGTTTGGCACCGGAAGAACCAGAATCTGCCGCACAAGATCGTGGTATACCGCGATGGCGTGTCCGAGGGACAATACCAACGTGTTCTTCAGGAAGAACTGCCGTCATTCGAAAAGGTCTTTGAGAAGCGGTACGGCGCCAAGAGCAAGTGGCCCAAGGTTGCCATCATCATCGTTGGCAAGCGACACCACACACGCTTCTATCCTACACGCAAGGACGACGCCGATTACAACCCGCAGCGTGACAAGGGCTCCTTCAACCCCCAGCCTGGCACCGTTGTCGACCGCGGTATCGTAGGCAAGATCATCCGCGAGTTCTACCTCCAGGCGCACCAGGGTCTGCAGGGAACAGCTCGTCCGGCGCACTACGTGGTCATCAAGGACGAAATTTCCTTCACGGCCGACGCTTTGGAACAATTCACGCACCACTTGTGCTACTTGTTCAACCGTGCGACCAAGGCGGTGTCCATATGTCCTCCGGCATACTACGCAGATTTGCTCTGCGAACGTGGACGCGCATATCTATTCAGTACACTTGCTGAAAATCACGCGAGCGACTCGTCCGTCTTTGATGACAGTGCCGAGTGGACGGGCGAAGTTCACCGCCGCATTCGCGACACTACTTGGTACGTTTAAAGTACCACGTTGTGGTCCACAGGCGTCCCACGGGCACTTCCAGCAGACGAGGCTTCACTTGACTGCTCCACACTCTTTTACACCATCTCCTTTGTCGTCAACGTAACGGGATCGCGGTGGATAGGAATGGTGAGGAAGGAAGATTTTGAATATGGTTGATCACGTCATCTAGGCAGAAAATGCACTTTCATTGATGAACGCGAAATCGTGTCGTTGGCCTCGTTGCCCGCTGATGCTTGAAAGTACAGTCATGGCTACTGCAGAGGCGCAAACTGTTCTATGTCCTCTGGTGCGACCGTCACGTCCTCGATCGCTGTCACCTTCGCCGCCCGTCTCAGGTCAATGGTGTTTTCTAGTCCACAAGCTGTCAAGACCGACCACCTCAGCTCATCGACGCCGATCCTCCTCATCTTGTTCTTCTCATCTAGACTCTTCTCCGAGCTGCAGCACATGACATCGCCCATTTTGCCTCGGACACCTTCTTCAGCGGCAGCATTGTCCAGCTCCTGCCGAATCTCCTCGCAGCGTTCCTTTAGCTTGACCAGTCCATTGTGCAGCTTCAATTGCCCCGGGAACTTCGAATCGGGATAGAGCAATTTGTCCACTTTCGACAGCACCACTTGATGCGTAATGCCTTGCTTCCTCAGATGCACCAGCAACTGCACATCGGTCCTTTTCAGTCCATGCTGCGAATCCACCAGCACATAAGTCCTGCGTAACTGTTTCCGATTCTCCAGGTACTTCATGATTTCGCCTCCCCATTCCTCTCTACTCCCCGATCCGTAGCCCGGCATGTCGACGACCAGCAGTCCGCCGCGTCCCCAGCGCTTCCACGCCTCGCCCTTCGTGCTCACTTCCTGGCCTGTGCTGTCCCGTGCTGGGGCTTTGGCTTTTGCGCCAACGAGGCCTTCGCCGCCGACGCCGAAGCCATTGATGGTGCGTGTCTTGCCTGGTTTCTTGGACACTCGGGCAATGTCGCTGTGTGGCCGGCCGAAGAGCGCGTTGAGAAGGCTGGATTTGCCGACGTTTGAGCGACCGAGGAAGGCGACTTCGGGGTAAGGTGAGGGCGGGAGAGCGCGGAAATGGGCGGCGGTGAAGAGGAGTTCCGGGTGGTGTTTTGTGAAGAAGGAGCGGGCTTTGGGAAGGTCGCTGGGAGTCGGAGGGTGGGAGATGGTGTAGGAGTTCAGTGTTTCGGGAGAGAGCTTGAGCAGTTTTTGGGGCTCAAGAAGGCTGTCGGGAGATGTCGCTGTCGTTGCGACATGGCGGAGGAGACAGTGCGCGATGGGCGGGTGGCTCACGAGGCTGCGGCGGAGCGGTGGGGGCAGGCGGAGAAAGTCCATTGTAGGAAATGCAACTCCAGCGGTGGATTCATTCACTTCACGCGGCTTCCGAGGCTCGCCGCACCTTCCGCACCTGGATTGTCCACCACGGTCGGCCAAACATCAACATCGCGTCCACCACTTCACCAAGTCGTCCAACTTTGCTTATGGTGACGGGTGTGTCGGTAGTGCTCACGGAGCAGGAGCCAGAACATCCATCCATATGTCGATTTAAAAGCGAACATGGACGGGACACTACTCTCCTGCAGCACCAGCACGGAGGTGAGTTGGAGCGGGGTCTCCACCCAGCGGCATGGCTATTGCTTCCATCAAGCCGCTGTTCCTCTTCACCATTCACCACGCTGCATCACTATTGTAGACATTGCCAGCAGGCAACATGGCACCAACCACACTGACCGAGATATTTGGCGTGGGCAACAATGCTTACTTTAGCAATGGCAAAATCGACAGACTGGCGTTTCTTCGAACGCAGCACGATCTGCTCGACAAGGCATCAAAACATCCAAGTGCTAGATACCTGACCTTCAACGAGCTCAACGCACTGCGAGACTCCGAGGGCAACTTCGCATACGTGGGGTACGACGACCTGAAATACTGGATCGGCGAGCCGTACGAAAAAGACGAAAAGGCACAAATCCAGAGTTTCGATCCAGCCGAGCACCATCCACGACTGATCTTCCTCGGCCTCGATCTCGAAGCAGGCTGCAAAACGCCCGCCGTGTCTCTCGGCTTGTACTATGGCGTTCCGTACTTTGCACTAGACGTCTCCTCATCGCACTACGACCGCTTCAAGTCTCGACAAAAGTCGCAGGGCAACACGCATGTGCCGACGCGCGTGGACCTCACACTCAGCCACGACGACTCTGCGGTGCTCAGTCATGCCCGATCTCTTCTGGACTGGAACACCAGGAACCGCTTTTGCGGCGCTTGTGGCGGTAAGATGCTGTCGACGCATGGCGGCTCCAAAGTCGTCTGTCCTCCCGCCGACGCGGGCGTGCCTCGCAAGACTGCCTGCCCCACGCGCACCGGTCTGCATAACCAGGCATTTCCGCGAACAGACCCTACAGTAGTCATTGCGCCCGTCTCAGCCGATGCAAAGCGCGTTCTGCTCGGGCGTGGCAAGCGCTGGCCAGAAAACTACTTCAGCTGTCTGTCAGGCTTTGTTGAGCCGGGCGAATCGCTCGAGGTTGCAACACGACGCGAAGCATTCGAGGAGACTGGCGTACGTCTCGCGCATGTGCAGATTCACTCCTCGCAGCCTTGGCCATATCCTTCCACGCTGCTGATTGGTGCCATGGGACAGTGTATTGAAGGCGGAGAGGACATTACGTATCCGGAGAGCGAGCTCGAGGAGGCCAAGTGGTTTGAGCTGGACGAGGTTGAGCATGCACTGAATCATGGTGCTAATGCCATGTGGGAGCCACCGATAACGGGGTATGTCGGACCTCGAGTACCGCCTGCTCAGCTAATGGCCCATCAGACTCTGAGGGGTGTTTTGAAGTTGTTCAAGCGGCATTGATCATATATCAGCTCCTGTAAAAAAGTCGTGAATCTTTGCAAGTGACTGGAATTGAATTGCGTACGTACTCCCTCACGAACCTCCCGTCCCTGTAGACTCTGTAATCCCGCCGTCAATCACCAATGCGTGTGCAGTAATGTACTTTGCAGCAGAACTCGACAAGAACGCAACCGCATTCGCAACATCGTGCGCGTCGCCCATGATGCCCATGGGAACATCATGCTGCGTGATCCTCTTGGCCACCTCGCGATCCTCCGGTTTGTCACTCATTTCGAGATTTCCGACCAGCGGTGTATACATCAGTCCTGGGATCACACAGTTCAGTCTGATCCCCTTTGGCGCGTACATGCAAGCCGTGGCTTTGGTGAACTGCACGACAGCTGCCTTCGCAGTGGCGTATGCGATTTGTGGTTTGCCGATGTATCGGAGGGCGGTGATCGAAGCGTTGTTGACGATGACACCAGAGCCCTGCTTCTCCATGATGGGGAGAACGAGTCGACAGCATCGGAATACGCTGTTGAGATTCAGATCGATTTGCTTCTGCCAGGCATCATCGGACATGGTGCCCGGATCACCGGGGGCAGTCATGCCGACGTTGTTGTAGAGGATGTCAATGCGGCCGTGCAATTCGATGGCTGTCTGGACAAAGGCACCGATGTCGTCGACGTTGGTCATGTCGGCACTCATGACATTGCAGATTGCACTGGGATTGTCTTGCATGATGCGTTGCCTTGTATATTCGGCTGCGGAAACGTTGAGATCACACCCGACAATCTTGACGCCGCTATGGGCTAGGACACGAGCTGTTGCTGCCCCGTTGCCCCATGTTGGAGAACTGGGGATGCCGACTTGACCGATACCTGAAAGGTTGTGAGCGTTGTTCCGTACAGCACATATAGAGCATGGCTGACCTGTGATGAGAGCAACTTTGCCAGCAAGATCTGGGTAGATTGGTAGTTGGGACGTCGTCATGATGAGGAGGTACTGGCATACAGCGAAAAGCTACAGGTAGTCGTGCAGAGACCTGTCTTACAACGATCCAGCTGTCGTGTCATAGTGATTCAAGTCGTCTTGTACTGCTGCCTCGTTACGAGGGCATCAAGCCAGAGTTCATGCCTCTCCCGGAGGCAAGTGGACCGATGTCATCTTTGGCAGAGCGATGCTAGTGAGGGGTTGGGGGGCTGCCCGAGGGAATGGGATCCGTCTCATCAGTACAGGCCACGACGCCGCATGCGATATCGGGGCAGCTCCCGATGGCAAGCGGTTGATGTTGATGGGAGAAGAGATTTGGCGAGCGAAGATGTCTTTGAGACTTCACCTGCCAAGCTCACGCCATTGCCTCGCCATCAACATCCAGACATCTTTCAAGAACAACGACAGGAGCTACAAGAGGCCACAAAATCTTGGTTCACTTGCTCATATCTACACCGACAAACGCTTCCGTTCCACATGCAAAGACTAGGCGCCATTGCCCGGCAAATCACCACCCGCACAATGAATACCACTCAGCACAAGCTTGCGCCGCCATCGCTGTCTGATTTGGCGAAGGTGCTGAGACCAGCGCTCGAAGCCAACTTCGAGGAAGCTCGGATCAGCGTGTCGCCATGCCCGGACTTGCGACAAGCTCCCTATTTCCTCGCAGCTGAAGGGCTGTCTGGCGATGAGAAGGCAGCTGACATTGGTGGGCAGCCCAATCTCTTCCCCAAGCCACGACTGGAATGCAAGTACTCCCTTCTCGATATCGCAAAAGAAATGCAAATGGATGCCAACAGAGGACACCTACTCGGGGCCGGAGCTGGACCATTCCACCGGATCGGCGTCAACTCTGAGCTGGCACCTAATCTGAGCTGGCAGGATGGATTTGACAACGTCAACAACCTGACATACTACACGAAGTTCAAAGGTGAGAGCGGGAAACCAGGAGCCATTTGCGAGCCCAGCCCGACAAGCGATTGTGCGCTTATGATGAATCTATATGGCTCCACCGGACTGCCTGGAGATGTGCTCAAGATCACTGCTCGAGCGAGGAGGGGCAACTTCAAGAGCTTTACGGAATGCATACGCAGTACGCTTACTGAAAATTTCGGCGACGAACAACCGATCAGCATGGGAGGCATGTTCCTGATCAAAACTGGCAAGGCATACTTTCACGTTATGCCTGACTTCCCAGCGAAGAACGGGCCGCCTTTCAAGGACGCAAAGCAGTTGAATGACTGGTTGACTTACCACAACTTCGAAGCACCCATCGTGTGCCTGACCGTATTCCACTCAGCAGATCCGGGCAAGAAGCTGGGACTGAGGATGGAGCACACACACTGCTTTTCCACAGATGGCGGGAACCGCGGAGGACATTACCACTACGATCTGCCCCCTGGTGATGGTGTGGAAGAAATCGAGTACGAGGCTTACTTCAATACTGTCAAGACACTGTTCCGCATCGATAAACCGGAGGTGACGCTGGAGCGGGATCTGCACGACTGATGCAGAACTACTTTGTTGCGTTGCTGCTATTGACTATATTGCACATGAATTCAGATTGACAGATGCTCTATCGCCAGGCACCTTCAGAAACAGTTCGCACCAGCGTCAGCTTCTCATCCGGCCATATCATGTTGGCGCGTTCCAAGATTTTGGGCCTGGCACATGTATTATTGATTCCCTCATGCTAGTGCAAGAGCGTTGCTTCATTCACATGATGAGCATTAAGATCGTGAAAAAGAGGAAAAGAATTCCTCCGATGCGGTCATTTGCGGCAAGATTGTCAGCTGGTCCAAGACGGTGGTGTGGTGCATACATGGCAGGAGCCACAATGCTTTCGGAAAGCGACGCCTGGAGTGGAGCCGAGCTCGATGCAAGCATTGATGGATCGATGCTCCTCTTCGAAAGAGCTTCGACTACCTTCACCTCTGGAACAGCCTGGGCATCGATTTTATCTGCGGTTGTAGAGACGGAGCCGACATCAAGCTCTGCCACGTCGATACCGCGATCTTGTTGGAGCCACCAGGCAGAATCCAGTCAATCAGTCCCGGGTTCGACGTGAGAAATTTGAGCGCATCTGGATGCTTCAGGACATGCTTGATGATCTGTGGGTGCTTCATGAGGACCTCGAGGGCCTCTGGATGCTTGGCTACGAGCTTGACAATCTCTGGATGCTTGAACAGGAATTCGATGGCGTCGACGCCTAGCTGAGGCTCCTGACCTTTATTGACGGCCTTGTTGTTGGGACAAAGAGGAATCTTGTCAATCGCCTTGAGCTGAGGGGCCGTGAAGTCGTCAAGGCCCTCGGCCTTCAGGTCGCCCAATGTGGCTTTCAGCATGTCAATGAAGACTCCCGCCTGGACAGAGTACTTGGTGACAGAGCCATCCACACCTTCGAGCGGCAGGCCGACTCCGAGGCCGATTTTGTTCCTGATCTCACCCTCGAGGAGACTCTCCTCAGTCCCATCTGTCGGACAGCGGGATCTCTGGTCGTCTTCAAGATGGTCGCGAACTGGTCAAGCAATGGCTTGACGTCGGCGATGACCTCCTTAGTGGCCTGGTCGACGGCATCGAGCTTGGGAGAGCTCATCAGGTCATCGTCGCGCTGGTTAATGGCCTTCACGCCACACCCCTGGATGAAGAACTTGGGGATCACCCTCTTATCATCGGCCAGCCGTGCTGCAGCGGAGTCTGCGGCTGCGGTCGTTGGCTCCGGGACGTCAACTCCACGCTTGGTCAATGTGAGAAAGTCCCACGGCTTGCCAAGAATTGCCTGTGGAGGAGCACTCGTGGCGAAAGTCTTGGTCTGGCTTCCTGGGAAAGCCATGCTCCATGATGTCTGTCTTGGATGACCAGTGGGGCAGAGTCGCGACATTGTTGTAGAAGACACATGATCTTTGAGCAGCAAGATGGAAGAACAGAGGATGGAAGAATGGAGGTACGGAGGATATAGGAACGGAGGAAATGAAAGAACTGCACAAGAAGAATAAATATCGTGACCTCCTTCTCAGATGTCTGGTACGAGTGAGGAGTTCCTTAGATACCGCTCTCCTCCTACTAGCCACATGAGAGATTCTTTTGCTGGAATGTGATCACTTCATGACAGAATCCTTGGTTCTGCACAAGCATAAAAATCTGCTTTGGAATGGTTGAGCCACCACAAATCATAGGATTGAGTGAGTCGATCGAGCGAGTAGGCCAGCAGCAGTACAGTACATTTTGCAATAGTTGCAAGTCAGGTAAGTATGTAACAAGCTCTCCAATGAAGAGAAGGGGAAAGGAAGGTGAGCAGAGAAGTTTCGCATCGCAAAATAGGGTATCGTGGCTTCGGACGAGAAAGAGTCCACCGCTGTGAAGAAAGTTCCTCCTCCACGCGAAAAAATCAAAACCAAAATCAAGGAGTACCGCTGGCTCCGTTCTCATCCATTTCGTCCAAGTCGTAATATTTGCACAATTAAGTCTTTCCTTTTTTGTCTTTTGCCGTGTCATCCGTCGTTAGATGCCTTTTGTATTGTTTTTGTACTACACCTGGGCAAGTCATGACCCAGAAGTTGCGTGGACACTTCAGCCCCACGGCGAGACTGCTTCCTCGTCGAACACTTCGCGACACCCCTCAAACCAGGGACTGCGGAGCGCGTCGCTGATAGTGAAGCGAAGATCAATGTCTTTGTCGAGACAGCCTCGAACCAGGTCGATGACGTCTTCGCCTCCCGCAGCAGCATGTCGCAGCGCGTCTTCGTCCCAGTCGGCGCGTATGATGAGCTCCACGGTCTTGCTGGGCATGGTATGCCGGAAAGGTAGGTGGCCAGTACACAGCGCGTAGATGATGACGCCAAACGCCCAAACATCGCCAGCGGTCTCGTACAGTTTTCTGTTGACCAGCAGGCCCCTGGGCGAGGCATACTCAAGCGTGCCAATGATGGAGGATCCCGTTGGCAGAGGCATGTCATTCGAGAGAGACCGCTGCGAAGGGATGCGCTGTGGCGTACGCGAGCCATCGTCCAAGCACTCGCTATGCAGGAAATCGGCAAGACCAAAGTCGCACAGGCGTAAGCGACCGCCTTCGGCATCGGCGTCGGGTCCAGACATGTCCACGAGGCAGTTCTCCAGCTTTACATCGCGGTGGCAGACACGGATATCTTCATGCAGATAACGCAGGGCACACGCGAGCTGGTACGCATAATGTTTGGCGAGATGAGGCGACAAGCCTTTGCGGCCCTTATTCTGAGCAGCACTGAGTCGAGATTTCTTCACCAGATCAAACAGCGTACCACCAACGTTAAGATCCATGACACAGAAAGTCGCGTAGTCAGTCTCGTAGACTGCATGCAGCGGCAAGACGTGACGATGATTCAAGTAGCGCCATATGGAGACTTCGTGATCAATCTCCTGCTGGGCCCTCTCGTTATCCGCTTCGTTGGTGCCGGTCACAACTTTACGCACAATCTTGACCGCCTTCATCGTCCGATTGCCATTATCATCTAGCGAGTGAACTTCCTTGACAACGCCAAAGCCACCTGTACTGATTGTGCGACCTATAATGTATTCGTTGTTCAGTCCTATCGCCTGCCCTTCGTCATCAGGCTTCGGCTCTGGCGGATTGTCGTCGGCGTCACCTCTGCCCCAGTTAGCCAGGAAAGCGTGGGCGGGGCTGATAGAGGTGGTCGCCGACGTGGAACGCCGTGAGGAGCGCAGTGACGAAGGTATGCGGCGCGATCGTAGAGATCGCATGCTGGAATTTCTACTGAGCGGATCGTAGTCGTCTTGCAGAGGTGACATGACGGGAGAGTCGAACATTGCGTGGTCCACCGTCCTACCCTCCGGAATGGTCTGCGGCGACACTGTCAACTTGGACAGGGAGTCGATGGAGGATAGCATCCTGTTGTAGCTGTCCGGCGATGTCACCGGCGTTCGTACGCTGAGATCATGGCTGGGAGATATCGTCGATGCGGATGTCAGGGATGCGGTCGATTGGGGAGTAAGGTCGCTTGAGGTCGCTGTCGAGGCTCGATCGATCTGCAATGCTCGTCCGTCGGAAAGGTTCTCCTAATCATCACATGTTGGCAACGTTCGCACGACCTCCTACGCAGTGCACTCACCACTGAAAGGGTTCGTCTTCCAGACAGTTGGGTCGTAGGTTCGGACTGGTCCTCCAGGCTCCCGATCAGCCATTTCGTCGTCCTCGCCCGGCTTTGTGTCTGCGGCACGTCTTGGGGGAGACTTCGCCCGGTTCTGGCCGGGCTTCCGACCGAGAAGTGGTCCATTGCGCTCGATGGTGGGCGCGAGTGATATTTGTCGTCCGTCGTCGGTTCGGACCGTTGGGGAGAATTGAATGCTCCGTCCTCGCTTTCTGAAATTTGCTGCGAGAGCCTCAAGCTCGGCATTGCGCTGTTCCGCTCGACCCGCCGAGAAAGCTCGCCAGGATACGCCTCCCCCATGCTGCACCTTGCCCTTGTCTACGCGCTGTACCTCGTGGTGTTTCTTATCCTCGACGACGACGATCGGGGGGATGTCTTCGGCGCTGCCTTTACGAGATGCGACGGCTTCTTCGTCGGAGTCGGAGTCGCTGTCTTGCAGGTATTTCTGAAGAGAAAATCTGGGGTCAGCGCAGGACTGGGTCGATACACGGCGAGACCTACAGTTCCAGCAAACGGCGAGGCTACCGTGTGTCGCGGAGGCACAATCGACTTGTCGGGCGATGCCTGCGTAACGGACAAGCGCGGACCGCTGGGGGTGGATGCGCGAGCGTGTGGATCGAGGTCGGAGGTTTTTCGTGGAGCGGGACTCTGGTTGCGCAGCGTGCGTCGAGCAGGGCGCGATATGTTGTCTTCTTCGTCACTGTCGTCAAGGTAGGCCAGCGAGCCGGCGGCCAGTATTGCAGCTCTCTTCTGGTCCGACAGCACTCCAGGCAGCGACCCGCGGCGGCCTGTGCCGTGGGCGGTGCGCGGTGCCGCGTTCGAGGCAGGCAGAGGTGCGGGAGACGGTCGTCGCTCGGCCTTCTTCTGGCCGACTTCGAGCAAAAAGTTGTCGTCGTCGTCGTCGTTGATGTGCGATTGGGAAAGTGCAAAGGGAGATTTGACGGCCGCAGTCGGTGCCGCAGTCGAGGGCGCACGCGGTGTTATAGGCAAAGGCTTGGCCTGCACCGGCGGCTTGGTCTTTGGTCTGCTCTTCCTGAAGTCGTCGTCGTCGCTGTCATCTTCAAAGCCCGTCGCAAAAGGATCGGGTCTGCCTTTGCGGCGAGCCGTCTGTACCCGCAGCCCGCTGAAGTGTTTCTGAATGTCTGAATACCCGGCCATGTACGGCTGCGCCTGCTGTGATTGGCCCGAGGCAGTGACATGGACCAGCAGGCAGCGACGATGGAATGGCAGTCTCAGAAGAGAAGGAGCAGCAGCAGAAGAAGAGGAAGGGGCGGAAGCATTCACGTCGGAGGCGCCTAAGAGAGATGCGGATAAAATACTGGGCTGGTCTGGTTGGTCTGGTCTGGTCTGGGCTGGGTGGTCAGAGAAAGCCGTCCGGTTCGCGGCAAGTCATAGAGTACATACTACGATCTGCCACACGAGGGGGCTTCGACGGTTTTATCGCATTCATCATCGTACAGTCGCACCGGACAGGTTCAAAGGCGTTGCTGCCAAGGGGTTGCCAAGTGGTCTGCAGCACAGCCCACCTCGTTGCTCGTGGTCTGCGCGACTTTGACTGACAGGAACAAAGCCGGAACTCTGTCTAGACTCTCTCCCTCTGTCTCTCCCGCACAGCGCCCTCCCCACAAAGCTTCGACACCGTGCAGCTCTCATTCGCTGCCTCTGCCACCACATCCCAGCAATGCTCGCTGTAGATTTTCGAGAACAGATCTGTGGGATGATGATGACGATGATGCTGGTGACTGTGCATCGCACGTCATCTGCCACGGGGACCCGGTGAAGTGAGAATGTGCTGCTGCTGCTGCTGCTCTCCAGCAACTGCGACTGCATATGCACTCATTGCAGACCACCCGGCGACATCTTGGCTGCGGGTCTTTGGCACCGTCAAGCTCCTCCCAGCTACTGCAACGGGGCCTGCGGGGGATGGATGATCGCCAGCACCACGCAGGCGCCGACCGGGATTCGCGGGCGGGCAATGCAGAGCCAACGACATCGTGCCACGGTAGCTGGTGCGAGAGGCGCCGTCACATCATTCGATCATTTCGATATGCTCAATAATAGTCCATCGCAGACTTCAGGGGAAACTCGGCACAACAGAGTCTCAATGTCGGTTGCTGACCGCGTGTGCTGGCATGCTGGGCTGCTCATTTTATCACTCGGGCAACGACCTATCCAGCATAGAGACATGGCGGTGACCGAAGCGTTCCTTCTCGGGCCCACGGTTTGTGGCGTCCCAGAGATCGATCACATGCAAAGTGTGGACCAGCTGTCCCGCCGATGCAGCAAGCTCGAGCTCTCAGGTCTTGGTACAGCGCCAAGTGTAGCTGGTACAGCGCCAAGTGCAGGTCGGAAGTAGTACTGTAGGAGTGAGGACTAGTCAAAACTACCTGTCTCGTCCAGGTCATCTGCTGCGCGTCGTTATCAGTCTGCGAACGCACATCGTTACGATATGCAAGCGGGCCAAATGGCACAAAATGGCGCACCCGCCCTGTTCCCCAGCTTCTCTCTGCTCACACCTGCTGGATGATCTTCCGTGAAGACGGCGAGACCAACTAGCACAGTCACGAGTTGCGCATTCACCTCGTCCGCTCACTAGCAGGGAGTGCTGCTCTCATGGGAATGATAATGAGTGGGCGTGGCTGTGTCGACAAGACAGAAATGGCTCAGTGGAGCTGCCAAGCGAACGGCTCGTCGAGGAGCAGTACAGTAATATACAACTGCCGCGAGCGTAGCACGAAGCGGTGGAAGACTCGGAGCATACAGCAGGCGGGGAACGGGAGACATGGCGGGTATGGGTCGCAGCGTCATCCGCCGCTGAACATTGGCCATGAAGTTCCGCTCCTCCTCTCGCTTTGATCAATAACGAAGCTGTCGACCGGAGGTAGGATAGTTCTATCGATCGACGCCCGGCTATGCTTCGCGTATTCTGTAGAACTGGCTCTAGCGGGTAGCGGAAGATTCGCAGGCAGCAGCTCGGCTTATTGCATGAATGGCAAATCGATGATGATGTATATCCTGCGCACAGCATATCGTCCTCTGGTGCAAGTCCATGTCGAGCAGTGTAGAAGGTGAAGTCGCAGGCAAGCAGCAGTTATTACAGCAACATGGTGGACCTAACAGCTATGAACTAGCAGACAGTAGAATAGTGGAGACGCGCGCACTGACCGCCGCTTGATCCACCATGTTGAGAGCAGTTGCTTTGTCGTGCAGCAGCAGCAGAGTTGTAGCACACATACTACTACGACTACTACTCTTCCCAGGCAACAATCTGCATACCGGCACTACAAGCCCGCCGTGTCTTTTGTTTGCGGCCGACGACAAACTATCCGCGCATCCTTTCGAATCCCTTTCTTCACATGACGACGAGGCGAGACCGCGCGCAATCCGTGCTTCGATAGCGCTCTCTGCCTCTCTCTGCCTCTCTCTCTCTCTCGCCCTCCACCCAACGCCGACCGCACGCTCGCGACTCACTCCGGCAGCGCCGTGCTGTGGCTGCTGCCTTGAGCGGATGCAGTATGGCCGATCTGTGCCGCAAGATCTTCTTCTGCTGCGGAAGTAAGACACATCCGCCTCCTCCACGCCGCTGCTGACGTCTGTGCCGACGCGCACTATTTGCCGGCCGGCAGGCACGCGCTCTGTACGTTCGAAATGCTGACCGCGCCGTGCAATTCCCAGGCCGATCGAAAGTCGACTACGACAATGTCCTCGCAGACACGGAACGCGAGGCAGTCGCCGACCTGCTCAGCTTCCTCGAAAATGTACGATTGCCCTTCACTACCGCGTGGTCTGCCTGCGATGGCTGTCCTCGAATCTCCCGTGTCATCCCAAAAGAAATGCGCATGCTGATGGTGGAATTGTGCAGAGAGCAGAGACGGACTTCTTCAGCGGGCCGCCGCTGGAGGCGCTTTCGACCTTGGTGTACAGCCAGAACATCGACTTGCAGCGAAGCGCGAGCTTGACTTTTGCAGAAATCACCGAAAGAGGCATGTGGCAGGACAGCTCAGTACTTCGTGAGGACAACATACTGACTTAATGCGCTCTAGACGTGCGGACGGTGGACAGACAGACACTCGAGCCCATCCTCTTTCTCCTCGAAAGTCCTGACATCGAAGTACAACGCGCTGCTTCGGCGGCGCTGGGCAATCTTGCAGTGGATGGTTCGGCCATTCCCACCTTCGAGAGAAAGAGAAGTCCAGCTAACGAGACATCGCAGGCCAGAACAAGACGTTGATAGTTTCGCTGGGAGGCCTGACACCGCTGATCCGACAGATGAACAGCCCCAATGTGGAGGTGCAGTGCAATGCGGTGGGATGCATCACGAACCTAGCGACACACGAGGAGAACAAAGCGCGGATAGCACGATCCGGCGCTTTGGCGCCACTCACACGACTGGCGAAGAGCAAAGACATGCGAGTACAACGGAACGCGACCGGCGCCCTGCTCAACATGACCCATTCGGACGACAATCGACAACAGCTTGTTTCGGCAGGCGCAATACCCGTGCTTGTCAGCTTACTGAGCAGCACGGATACCGATGTGCAGTACTACTGCACCACCGCCCTGAGCAACATCGCGGTAGACAGCACGAATCGGAAGAGGCTCGCGCAGACGGAAACGAAGCTCGTACAAAGTCTGGTCCATCTCATGAAGGGCCAAGCTCCAAAGGTGCAATGTCAAGCAGCACTTGCCCTCCGAAATCTGGCAAGTGATGAAAAATACCAATTGGAGATCGTGCGAGCCGGGGGACTACCACCATTACTTGGATTGTTACAAAGCAGCTATCTGCCTCTGATTCTGTCGGCCGTGGCCTGCATACGAAACATCAGCATACACCCCATGAACGAATCACCCATCATCGACGCCGGCTTCCTGAAGCCCCTGGTAGATCTTCTAGGCTCCACTGACAACGAAGAAATCCAATGTCATGCCATTTCCACGCTCCGCAATCTTGCAGCGTCGTCAGACCGCAACAAGCAATTGGTGCTGCAAGCCGGCGCTGTGCAAAAGTGCAAGGAGCTGGTCCTGGAGGTCCCTCTCAGTGTGCAGTCGGAAATGACTGCCGCAATCGCCGTCCTGGCGCTTTCAGACGAGCTGAAGCCGCAACTACTGGATCTCGGCGTTTTTGATGTTCTCATTCCACTTACGGAAAGCGAGAGCATCGAGGTGCAAGGCAACAGTGCGGCTGCATTGGGCAATTTGAGTAGCAAAGGTGAGTGCTGCTGTGAGGTTTGACATTGCTGAATACTGACTGTTGTAGTGGGCGATTACACTCTGTTCCTGTCTTCCTGGAAGGAGCCTCAAGGTGGCATCCATGGCTACCTCAACCGATTCCTGGCCTCGGGCGATCCGACCTTTCAGCACATTGCGATTTGGACACTGCTACAACTGCTCGAGTCTGGTGACCAGAAACTCACAGATGTAATCGCGAAATCAGACGACGTCATGAACATGGTACGAGAGATCAGCGAAAAGCAAGTCGAGTCCGAGGACGAAGGGGAAGACAGTGAGGATGGCGAGGGTGAGGTCGTCGCCCTTGCACGGCGATGCCTGGAGATCAGTAGCGGTGACGTGGCACCTGGCAGCAAGACAGACAGCCAGCCATCATCCTACAAGTGATCTCCGCTTATCGAAAGGCAGACGAAGTCGAGGACGACCGAACCGAGCCGGCAAATGTGCATTTCCAGTGTTGATTGAACCAGCAAGCGAGCGCGTCGAGTATTCTGTTTTGAATATTGCAATACCAGCATCGGGAGGCGGGCGTTCTTAGAAAGTGTTGTGTGGTTTTTGAAGGTGACGGGAGGCCAATCTCTCGTCAAACACAGAAATGGATACGAAAGTGCATAATTGGGGGGCAGTGTTGAATGTGTTACATGGATGCGCCGCATCAAAACGCGACTACTCCTACTCTGAGCATGTGGTATTCTGCATGGATTAGAGTTGATACAGTGGTGCATGCACCCAAAGTTTGCCTACCTTGTCCACGCTTCTTAGTGAGAGTCTGCATTGTGAGCCTTCACTAAGCAGCAGGATAATGCTGTTATTGGAAAACGCACATTAGGTTGATTGAGTCTTCACTTTGCCAACGTGAGGTGAGGCTCTGTGCTATGGCCCCACCATCACATGCATTTCTAGCTCGCATGACCCAGCACATTTGTGGTCACTATCCTGAACGCAAGTAGTGAGGCTCGTGAGTACGTTGTTTGAATCCGTTCCAGTGCTACAGCGCAACTAGACAGTTCCGTGAATTTGTAGCATCAGAAGATACTACGGAGCACAGTAATAATTCCATTCGCAGGACCGTGGCCCTGAGATGCCGAGGCACGAGGCCCAGGCATCATAAATCTTCCATCGCCATCCTCACTTCATCATTTCAGTCTGCGGACACAAACTCCATCACAGCTATTCAAAAACACCACAATGCACGTCAAAGACCGCACATTCATCATCACCGGCGGCGCGTCGGGCCTGGGTCTCGCGACGGCCGAAGACCTCTACAACCATGGCGGCTACGTAGCAATCCTAGACATGAACCCCGAGTCCGGCGCCAACGTCGTCAAGAAGCTCGGCCAGGACCGCGCAAAGTTCTTCGAGGTCGACGTTACGGATTCAGAGTCACTCAAGAAAGCCATTGATGGCGCGGCCGACTGGGCCAAGACTGCAGACAAACCTCTCGGCGGACTCATCCCTGCGGCGGGCGTCGGGCTGCCCGGAAAGCTACTGGACAAGGACTTGAACCCGATTGACATGGGCAAGATTGATTTTGTCATTGATATCAACCTGCGAGGTGTGCTGAACACGATTCGGCTCACGCTTCCGCATCTAGCACGCAATGCGCCCATAGAAGACAATGAGCGCGGCGTGATTGTCATGGTGTCGTCCTCTTCTGCGTTTGAGGGACAGGTTGGACAGCTCTCCTACGCTGCGACCAAGGGCGCTATTCGCAGCATGACGTTGGTGCTCGCTCGAGACTTGGCTGGGAACGGGATCCGAGCCGTCTCGATTGCGCCCAGTTTGTTCGAGACCAACATGTCGAAGCAGCTGCCTGAGAAGGTCCAGAGTGCGCTGAAGCGGCAGGCAGAGTACCCGAAGCGGCTGGGCAAGGCGAGCGAGTTCGCTGGCTTTGTGAGGCAGTGTATCGAGAACTCGTACATGAATGGCGAGTGCTATCGATTGGATGCGGCGACGAGAATGAGCGCGAGGATGTAGTATCGCTTCGAGATTCGATGGGTCTGGGTATCTCGTGGGGCAGAGCCATTCAGCTCTTTCGTTGTCGAACTTTGAACTTCGTCCCACTCTTGTTCACTCCTCCCGTTGTACCGTTCATCTTTGCGCGCTGTCGCTCTACGCCATCGAGCGCTGCACTGAGCTTCTCTTCTTGTTTCTCGAGCGCCTCCAGCTTCTTGCGATTCACCTCCATCGCGTGTCTCTTTCGCCGCCTCAACCGCTTCTGCTCAGGCGTCAAGTCTTTCCCATCTTCACTACCTCTTTCGCTGCCACTTTCCTCCTCGTTGTCCAAACCATCAAGGTCCATGTCCACATCATCGTCTGGATCGGTGTGCTTGCCACCAAGTGGTCTCGCAACCGCGTCTTCGCCCTCATCATCGCCAAAAACAATTCTCCCATTGCTAGGTCGTGCGTCGACTCCAGTCTCTCCGAGCACAATCTCCTCTTCCACGCGCTTTTTCTGGTTCCTGGTCCTCTGCAGCTGAGTCCGCAGATATCCCGCATCTTGTGTCTTCATCAACTTCACCACATCCACATCCATCGCTCCCGCCGCGCCTCCATTGTTGGCCTCTCCCCTTTTGCTTACTCGGATTCCTCCCTTCGACGCACTGTTGACCATGGAGAAGTAGAATTCATCCTCGTTCCGTTCCGAGGCTTTGCTCTGCAAGGCTTTGATCTTTTTCGTTTTCGTCTTGTGGTCAGCCGCACGGAGTTTGTAGTCCTTGCGCTTTTCGAGCAACCCCCATTTCGCGCGCTCGGCGGGCTGCGCGCGTTCGCGATGGTTGCGGCGCTGTACGGCGTTTCGTAACGAGGACATTTTGGCGAGGTGGTGGTGCGAACGGAAGGTGGTCAAAGTTTTGAGAAATCTACGAGGCAAGAGGCGATTAAGCTTTGTGGAAGACAGCAAGGCAGCAACCTGCCTCAAGCGGGAGGAACCGAAAGCTCAGGGTCCAGCGCCAAGGTTTTGCCTTCAGGGTCCAGGAACTTCAAACCTGTCTATAAGAGTAGCGCCGGAGGCATGTGTTAGTATCGTTATAAAGAGGTATCGCTATATAGGCGATTATATAATATAGTATAGGCTAATTATATAACGCTAAAATACTAACTCCTAATAGCTAATCCTCCTCTTATATACCTACCTATTATATATATATATATAATATTCTTATATTACTATACTATTCTAACTACGGGATAAGTAGCTATCTCTATATTACTCTTCGAAGGTAAAAGCCCTCGGCCTATAGCCTCCGGTATAAGACCCTTTACTTCCTCTATATCTTATAGAATTCTATCTCTACTCTTATAATACTATAGATATATCGTAATATATAGAACGCTAGTCGGTCTCCGACCGATAGTAAACTAATCTCTACTATTACTTTCTATATACGTTACGTATAATATAGGCGTACTATAAGGAGTATACGCCTAAGGCTACCTATATACTATAGATACTCCTATAGTCTAAACGATAGGGCCTACTAGGCCCTTCTTAGGCTATCTCGGCCT
>JAFJTQ020000129.1:0-22345 GCA_022559915.2 Septoria petroselini | reverse complement strand
AGCTTTAGAGTAGCTTTTCTCGATTAGATAGGACTTTATTCTTTAAGCCTAAATCTCGTAGTTTTCCGTACCCTTAAGGCGCGTAAAACTAAAGGTTTTGTCGCTTATAGACATTGCCTTTACTAGAGAGTAAGACTCAATACTAGGCTTACTTTCTTAGCTTCCCTTAATTTTAGCCGTTCTTAATAATACCTATTAGTATGCTACTTGCTAGGAGGTCCGACTAGTGTAACGGTTTTTATAACTCCTAGTACCCTTATTATTCCTAATTTCTTAGGTAAGGGGCAGCAGGGACTTTGAAGGCTATAGGCTCTCTAGTTATTAGTCGTATATAGTTCCGGTTCCTCTAGTTCGATAGAGCTGCTTAAGAGCTTTCTAACGAACTATAAATCGTCGAAATCGATGCAGGATTGGCTTATCTATAGTCGATTCTAATAGGTAGGTATTTGGTTTCTACCTATTAGTATTCGTATATCGTCTCGGTAGGGTCCGTGCGTTTCTCGGCAGGATCCGTGCGTTTTTTCAATATAATTTAGTCCACTATATGTCTTGGCAGACCGGGCTCATAACCTATTAAAATTTTGACCTCGTAATAGGTAGCTCGGATAGCGGAAGTATTCGTCGATTTAATAGAGAGGTGATAAATATTAATAGAGGGTTAATTAATTAATTAATAAGTTGAGTTGGTCCTTAGTTTAATACTCAACTTAATGGGCCCTACTACATGTATATATATGCGATCAATAGTCGCTAGAATATTCTATGTACGCGTAAGCAGTTACGCGTACTTGGACTAATTAGGTTTAGTATAGAATTGACTAGAAGGCCATCGAATATTGATTGGAAATCAACCTTCTTTAGCTTACTATTTGATTCTAGAATTGATTCTAGAACTGCGGGGCAGGTCTTGGCATTACGTAATCTATAACGTTATACCCTCGATACCTAATAGTTGCCGTCGTACTTTAGATTCTATATTACGTAATATACGACGGTTACGTAACTCTAAATCCGACGGTTAGATAAGCTAAGCTTACCTTTCTAATAAACTAAGCTAAAAGGATCTTTACTAAGCGTAGTAGGCTAGGTAAGTAGAATACTAAAACTATATAAGATAGTAATAGGGAATAGATTATAATACTTGCCTATATTTATATAGATAATATATAGCTACCTCCTACCTTAATATATAAGGTAGTTTCTAGTAATATTTAAGACTCCTAGCTATAGGACTTTAACTACTCTAAGTACTACGTATTCTTTACCTCCTTCTCTAATAGCTAGATAGATAATAAGATTAGCCTAGTATAGTTAAAGAAGGTATTTAATCGATATATAAAGAACAAGGTACGTTAAGGTAGAGACTAGAAATTATTAATACTAGATAGCTATAGCTCTTATATTAGTATAGAATTTATTAACTAGGCTCTTAAATATCGTATTCTTCTTTACGTATTTCTAGCTTATATTATATATAAACTTTAGCCTTTAGATATGTCCTTATTTAGTCTACTTTCTACTACTTATTATAAGAAACGAGACTAGTATATAACATAGTATTAGGGGTTATCTTCTATCTTAAAACGCGACTTCTTTAGGCTCTTCTAGCCTACCTAGAATAAGGCATTTATAGAATATAATATTACTAGCGGCTAGCGCAAAACAGGCCTAATTCTATTTAATCTAGAGCTAGTTCTAGTAACGTTTAATAATGCCTCTAGACTATAAGATAGTAGGCTAGAGTTATCTAGAAGCTTAGTTCTATCTACTAGTAATATAAGAGCTATCTAGGCTCTAATTATAAAGGCTATAGGTATTATAATCCGTAAGGTAGTAACTAAGAACAATACTATAGCTCGCAAACTATTAGATATAGTCTAGTAGTTAATAACTAAGGTAGCTCTTCTTAGGGTTAAGAATAAGGGCTTTAAGTAGGCCCTAAATAATAAGAAGAAGAAGCGATAACGTAGTAAGATACTAATTAAGGAAGTACGTACTAAGGGTACCTAAGAAGGCATTTTCTAGTTACCTACTAAGGTTAATAGAGCCAAGAAGCTATAGAAGGCTAGAGATTAGGCTAAAATTAATAAGAAATAAAATAAGGCTAAGAAGAAGATAGAATAATAACTTAAGATAGTATAGGCACGAATTGCAAAGGAATAGCGTACTATTAAGCGAGTTTAGGCTAAGAAGTAGAAGGAGGAATAATAGTAGAGAGACACTATCCGTAAGAACTTTAATAACGAGGTTAAAGAATATAATAGACAACTCTAAATTAAGTTATAAGCGTCTATAAGGCCTAAGAGGACTCGTAAACACGTAATATTAGCTTAGAAGTTAGGCTAACCTATATTAGAACCTAAAGTATTAGAGGAAGTAACAAAGCCGGCTTTACGACGATAACGCAAGAAATAGCTATAGCTAAGCCGCATAGTAATACTATAAGTTAACTTTGCGTATATAGCGATTCTAATATACTTAAAATTATCAAATTCTATTAACTAGTTGTTAAGTTATATAGCAACTATAACATTGCGAAGTTCTATGCGTTACGCGGGGATATACGTTACGTAGGGATAACTTCTAATTAACAACAAATTAATAAAGAACTTAATAGCGAGATTATGTTCCAAAAGATAGGCTACATAGTACATCGCTTAACAAGGGTAATTCTAACACCCTAATTGGAGCCACACATACGACAATATGCCCGAGTTAGTATAGGAAACGACCGTCTTGGTAGGATACGTGACTATGGTTAGTTATCTGTTATTACTTCCAATGGACCCAGACAGGACTTTTGGGCGCGACCTCCGCAGACAGCCGACACCAAGTATTATCTGTAGCTATCAAGTACTACATAATGATTACAAGACACGCGACAGAGCATCGTGAGCTGCGGATGTTGAAGATGGACATCCTCTATGCAGGGCTGTCATTGGAGCGGTCAGCGCGAGCTCCTGCATGGCGTAGACGTTGTTGCGCGTGCTTCTGTGGTTCTGGCTGTATGCTATGCATGCTTCGGCAATCCATGGCGTTCTGATGGCTGATAGATAAAGTAGCTGAGAAACCTCTAGCCCAACACGAACCTGTGCTCGCACTGCTCTCCGAAGCATTTCGGAGGAGCTGCCGTCGCTCAACTCCTAGAATATGGCATCAAGCTTTCAATTGTCGCCTATGAAATACACCGTAGCGCCGATGGCGCTGCCGACAAGTTGATTCAGATGGAGGGCATGACCAAGGAATTCGATAGACTCAACGGCTCTCTACTGCAACAAGCGCAGCTGAGGACTGGCCTGGATGACGAAATTGCTCGCCACTACGAGGAGACCGTGACTAGGAGCAGTGAGACTGCTGCGGCGTTTCTGAAGCTGCTTGGCAGCCTCAAAATGCCCAAGTCCAAGAACTGGTTCAAACCGCTCATTGGTGCCGTCAAAATGGAGGCTAATAAGACAAAAATACTTACGTCCCAGGGAAAGCTTCAAGACCTGCGACAAGAGTTGATACAACATGCTCTGGTGCTCACTCAGTAAGTCGTATACAT
Organism: Septoria petroselini; assembly: GCA_022559915.2. Lineage (NCBI taxonomy): Eukaryota > Fungi > Ascomycota > Dothideomycetes > Mycosphaerellales > Mycosphaerellaceae > Septoria > Septoria petroselini. Next base: position 18,801 of record JAFJTQ020000129.1, on the reverse strand, counting down.
TTGTCGGTGAATTGATTGCTAACAATGTCGCTACTAGAGACGAGCAGAGATCCGACACAGCTAGACTTTTACAGGCGCTGGACAAGCAGAGCGCTGACATCCAGAGTGATATGCTCAGCGGCTTTGCGTACCAGAAAAGTGACCTGCTGCAAGCGCTACAGGGCATACATCCCAATCGCGGCAAAGACGACAACTTCTACCCACTATTTTTCGATCTGAATAAGGTTGCAGGGATCGTTCTCGTTCGCCAGGCTATATTGTCCAGCTTGTATCACGACATGATGTTCGCTCGCAAAGAGGGCGTCGAAATTTGGCTGGATGTTTCATCAAGACAATACCGGTTTCCTTGACTGGCTGGAGTACGGTCAGAAATTGTTCTGGATATCTGGAAAAGACGGAGACGACGACCGGTTCGGACTTACAGAAACAAGGCCAAGGCCTTATACGATCATACTTTACGACATCCTTCGCCAATGTCCCGAGCTCATCGACTAGGTTTGTCCCGACAGGTGGGCATCATACACCTACGCAGGGAGCAGCTCAGGGCTTCCATGGAGTATGACTGAGTTGGACAAGTGCATGAGGATCGTCAGGACCACAATGCTCATGCATGAGAAACAAGAGGTCTGCTTTTGTTTATTCATTGATGGTCTTGATGAATACGAAGGTGACCTCTTCGAGCTCATCAAAGTGCTAGAGAGCCTTTTCGCCGCTGAACGTATCTAGGTGTGCGTTGCGAGCCGACCATGGGCGATCTTCAGAACTGTCTTCAAAGACAATGGGATGGCAGAACGTAGCATGATGCTTCATGAGCACACCCGGGACGATATCGCTCGCGTGGCACACAACAGACTAGACCATCTGGCCATCGGGTCCCAAGAGGAGCCGTTCCAGGTCCAGGCTTTGGTACAGGAGATCGTCGATAAGGCTGAAGGCGTCTTCCTATGGGTGACCCTTGTCGTGAAAGAATTGGCAAAGAGCTTTGCATCATCGGATAGTATTGTGACGTTGCGTCGGCGCCTACAGGACATTCCAAAAGGTCATCTTATTCGTCAATCCCAGTGTTCAGCGACTGATGCGTGCTTAGATCTGGAAAAATACTACATGCGCATTTTCGAGCATTTGGACACATATTATCAACGCGAGACTGCCAGAATTTTCCTCACGGTCTTGCACGCGACCCAGCCTTTGCCGATAGACATTTTTCATGTAATGGTACAGGACGACCCGATGTCGTATACACTGCAATCGCCTCTTGGACTGAACTACAAGTGGCATGAGGAAGCATTGGTTGAACGTTTCTCGAAGCAGATGAATGGTCGTCGTCTCGATTTTCTTGAGGGCGGTGCCGGCCAGCATTTCGACCCACATGGTCCCCGAAGGCCACATTACATTCGGTCGATGCACCGAACGGTTGTGGAGTTCCTGCAAAATGAAGAGTTGGCTGATATCATTGAGAAACAGGCTGGCTTAGACTTCAATGGCCCACACAACTCTCTGCTCAATATATCTTTGGGTCGTCAAAAACTCGATGAATTATAGCCCGGCCACTTTTCTGCGACACAAATCGTTCACTGAAGATGCATTCAAGCTGCTCTTACATCATGCTAGACTTGCGGAGCACGAGAGCAATACTGCAGTGGAACTAGCTCTACAGAATGCTTCCAAGACCTTGGCCTACATCTACGGAGGGAATAAGCACGATCAACTCCACCTTGTAATCGATCAACTGGCCAGGAAACAGATGGCTTTGAACACAATGGCGCTCTTGAATGGAGACACCAATATTTCACCCCGTGCGGAATGGCTGCACATTGTAACCACCCAGAAGTATTCGCAATTACGGCCTTACTTGACTCACATGCAATTGCTACTTACGGAGCGATTGCTACGATCTGGCTGCGACCCCGAGACTAAGATTGGCAGCTCTACGATATGGTGCCTGTTTCTGGATCACCTGATAGCAGTATACGTGGACAGTGGCGAACAACTCTCCGACGTAGACGACGAGGCCCGCGGGATTGCATGGGCTTTCATTAAGAAAAGCAAACGACCGATCCGTTCAGTAAGGCAATCCGAGCAGCTGTTGCGTTCTGTTTTTGGCGTGGAGGAAGCCAAGAAATGATTAGCTGCATGAGACAGCGGTGCGGGGCCTGGGCATCGTACTTGCAATGGTAAACAGGGAATGGAATCTACCTGATATTGTTTAACCCCTTACAAAATCAGAGATACGTGTTTATTGGCGTAGAGCGACGTCCGAGGCCCCCTAAGCTTGCGAAGGTTGGCCAAGGGTAGAGCAAACGCCGAATTAACTACGATATAGGGCCTAGGATTAAGTAAACGCGAACAAAAGATTGGCATCGTCGCCGCAGAAATGCTAGGTACCGACCTTTGTCCTTAAAGTAGCCAATGTCGCCTAGAAGAATGAGGTACGGCACCGTCGGCGGTATCGCGAACTGCTCGTAGCTATTTGCGTTCTTGGCATTGCCGCCCTCTAGATAGAAGTTAGACATGACCGGGAAGCCCGGTCTAACGGAATGTCCTAGCGGCTCGTTGTCGGAGCCATCCTAATCTTCATCCGAGTCGTTTCCGGGTAAAGATAGAGGTGAAGATAGATATATATGTTACGTTACATAGCTGCGTCTCGACAAGACAGGCAGCGGTATCTGAGTTCATTACTAGACAGCAGCCTTACATATTAGATCTCGTAGGGACAAAGACAGACAAGCTCACTATCGAGCGAGAAGGTACATGTCCTACCTCATTACAAGGAACATAGGCTATATTGGCATCTTCGTCTTTACTGATCTTTACACATATCCCAAGAGGATACATGTCTTTGTTCCAGGTGTGATCACTATCAAGGCATTGGTACTGTAAATTGATAGCGAGTTAGTACGAAGTTCTCCTCGATATGTTCCCTAGGTGTGTGGCTTACGTAGTATTCATCGCCTTGTCCCCAGGCTATGCCGGATAGTATGGAGTATGCCAACGTAAGTGATAGTGCGAGTTTCATGGTCGATGTTGTCGTCTAGTTGATACCGAGTACTGGACGATGTAGATAGGGAATGAAAGGAGTAACATCGATCGGTTAAATACCTTAAGAGTTAGCGCAAGAAGTACGAGATAAGCAGTTTCACTAGTTCGGCTATACTATGGGTTACTAAAGGCCTAGATCGAAAGCTCCACGCAGTGGCCGCCGGAGGCATCAATGGTGCGCAGTGCCGGGGCGAGGAACGAGCGCAGGTTATTGAGCCCGCCAGCGCGGTGAGGGCAAGGCGATAGCCCGGCTGCCCATGGGAACGACAACGACACGCGCGCCCACCACTCCAGACCCCAAGAGCCCGCCGCGGCGAATGACGCCCTGGCAATTGTCAATCGAAGGCAGACATGCAGTACGCAAGATGGGACATATGAAGAGGCCAGACCAGAATCACAACCACAACCACACTACCTTGACAGAAGATATAAAGTTAATCCGATGCGCTAACGTACGTAACACACTATTTGCTTACGCTATGGCGAGACATATTCTGTCGGATGGCGACACCATCCAATTTCGGAGTTCATGGGTATTAGTGGTGTTTCTTGTAATATGCCGAGGATGTCTCCATTCCCCTAACCGGATGTAGCCACTACGTCCAGATAATCAGCTGTTCCTACTTTGACAGCGATGCATAGATTTGACACTCTAATTTCCACTCATCCATGTGACACATTCCGCTTGCGTGCCAAGGTGCAAATTTCCAGAACGAGCGCCTCTACTATCGCTATACAAGTAAGTATCGAAAGCTTGAGACAGTTCTAGCGAACGGCCTATTCGAACGCTAACACTCAAAGGTACAATATGCATTCATACTTGTTATGCAAGGACAGCGCTTATTATCGTCAACATACAACGGATGCGTCTGGACATCTTCAGCTGGGGCGAATTGCAGCAATTAACATCGCTTTTTGAAGTGGTCTATGAGACAGAATTCTATGCAGTAGTGGTAGAGCTTATTGCTCCTGCACAGAAGAAATATAGCCACTCTAGGCTTCGCTCAAACACTCTAGTGTCTAGAAAGGTGCCCAAGAAACATACGATTCGAATCGCTCACTTTCTAGTAAGAAGCACAGGACTTTGCTAGTCATGGCAATGCAAAGAGCAGCGAATGGGAGGCTCTTTCGCAATTGCAAGTCAAAGCATGACGGGACCTTCGTGACGCTATGTAGCGATTCATAAGGTGTACTTGAACATATATCTCACACACCCCTAGGTTAATAAAATGCTTTCACGTTCTATGTTCAAAGTTTCGTACGCCTACGGGCTACTTGTGCATACTCTCCCGCGTTTCAGTTACAGGCTTCTCAACGCCACGCCTCTCTCTCATAGACACCGCAGCGAAGAGCAAGTACTTTAATTTTCACTTTACTCTACGACCAAAACCTGCCATTTACCAAGGGTCCTGTCGGATGGAAATGCTCCTGCGACAATTCTGTTCTTTAGACAACGCATAGGAAAGATCTCGTCAGTCTCTTTTCTCGAGCATTAATGCGAGATGGTAGTGATCAACGAACAAACAAAAAATGCAACTTGTCCTATTTTAGTACACGCCTCTACTACAGCTGCCCGGAACAAAACAAGCGGAAAAGTTGTAACACGACAAATCAACGCATCTACTGTGCTCCTAGAACATCCCGTGGACGACATCCGCCAGCTCTGAGCACAAGATGCCATAGGATGTTAGGAATGCGTACTCCGCTGTCTACATGTGTCCTCACATCGCGTCCCCGCGCAACTGTGCTACAAGGTAATGTGATCTGCCCTGCATTAGTTCCTTCCCTGGAATTGTCCAAACTCCAACCACATCTTCAACAACCAGAACTCAATAACACCGCCAAAATGTCGACCGGACCAGCCATCACATTCTACGACCTGGCTTCTGCACCACCAGCCAGGACCTTTGCTGCAAACCCGTGGAAGACTCGTCTCGCACTCAACTTCAAAGGCGTTCCGTACAGGACGCAATGGGTGCAGATGCCCGACATCACTGCCGTCCGTGAGAAGCTCGGGGTACCAGCAAACCGCACCCACGCTGATGGCACGCCATACCATACGCTTCCAGTCATTGAGGACCACAGCACTGGCAAAATTATTGGCGACACCTTCGAGATCGCTCAGTATCTCGACGACTCCTACCCGTCCAAAGACGGGAAGGACTTGCTTCGACCACTGACCACTGGCCTCACGGCAGCCCACAACGCTCACATTGACGGCCTATTCACCAGATTCGCCCTTCTGTGCAGCCAGATGCCTTTCGACCCTAGCGTGAAGGATGAGGTCATGGCCATTTTCGCCAAGCGCGCCACGACAATGGCCGTGGATCTGAATTTTGGCGAGGAGCAGCGGAAGGCAATGCTCGGATCCTTCGAAGCAGCACTTGGTGAGCTGGCGAAGTCGTATCGGCACACTGGCGGGACCACAGACTATTTTTGGCTGCCTAGAGGCACCGAGGAGGGGCAGAAGCAGAGGGGTAAGCAGGAAGCGGGCCCGTTCTTGGATGGAAAAGACCCAGTGTACGCGGACTTCATCATTGGCGCATGGCTTCTCATGTTTGAAGCAAGTATGCCAGACTGGACAACCGTGAGGTCGTGGCACGGCGGCCTCTGGGGCCGAGTTGTCGATGCTCTGAAGCCGTGGAGGGAGATCAATTGAGGGGAGGACAGATATGGATGTGTCAGTATGCTGCATAGTCCGAGATGAGTGAGTAGTGAAGCTGTGAGACAGTAGGCACTCGACAGTGCATGGCCAGTAGCCTCATCCAAAATTTGCGGCTTCAAGGAGATAGTAACTGAATTGTTCTCTACACGACACCTTTCCTTGTCTTCCGTGCAGGCTGGTCGCTGACACGCGTTCGGATAAAACGACTTCCCAGGTCTTGCCCACAAGGCAGGTGCAGAATGCATGCATGTGTAGGCTGGGCAGTTCTTCACCATGATGTGGAACTAGGCAAATGGAGCCAGGCAGATGGAGACAAGGCGCCCATTTAGAGAGAGGCGCCGATCTCCAACTTTTCCACGAAGTCAATTGGCATGTTACCGCTGGCGGGCTGCAACATCTCGTGGAAGTCCCAGGCAGGGCTCGCAGAGCACTCTGTGTTTCTACCCATTCGCACGTACTAAGCTTTGTCAGGCCGCCATCATTTTTTCGACCAGTCACCCGCGGTCAATCTTCAGTCCTTCCATTTTGGTAGCTTCATGGTTCCGTGCTCGTTCAAATGCTTGTGCATGTCGAATGCATTCCAGAGTAGATGCGGCTCGTGTCCCCACCCCTTCCTCAAGCACTCAAACTCCGCCTTGTCGAAGTAGTCCTTGAGAATAGGGTAATAGTCTGGGTGTGCGCACTTCTTGATGATTTCTCGCGCTCGCTCTTTTGGTGACATACCTCGCACATCCGCAAAGCCCTGCTCTGTCACAATCACATCGAGATCATGCTCAGTCTGGTCCACATGCGTGCACATGGGCACAATGCAGCTCACACCAGTAGGGTCTGTCTTTGAGGGTCGCGTAGATGGTGTGTGCATGATCGAGTACTTGGACGATCGCAGGAAGTCAGCGCTGCCGCCCAAGCCGTTCAGCATGCGCGATCCCATGACACAGGTCGAGTTTGCGTGGGCATAAATGTCGACTTCCACAGGTGTGTTCATCCCGATGACGCCCAGTCTTCGGATGATCTCAGGCGAGTTGGAGACCTGCTGGCTTCGGAGCAACAGCTTTGGGGCGTAGTCCTTGTATCGTTCGTAGAAGCGGTGGAACCCATCAGGAGAGAAGCGAATTGAAGTGGCCGTCGCAAAGTCAAGATTTCCAGAGTCGAAGAGGTCTAAGAACGAATCCTGCAACACTTCTGTCCAAACCTTGAGATTTTTGAAATCTGCACCTCCGCTCGCCAGACCTCCCACCACTGCATTTGCAATGTTACCGATGCCCGATTGGATGGGAAGAAGATTGGGTGGCAGTCTACCGTGATTGACCTCATGCTTTAGGAATTCAATCAGGTGGCTTGCAATGGCCTTTGAGTTGTCATCTTCAGGAGCATTTGGTTGTGTCTGATCTGGATAGTCCGACTCCACGATAGCTACAACCCGCTCTGGATCCACCGGAATGTGAGGCGTGCCAATTCGATCTTCTGGAGACATGACAAGGTATGGCTTTCTTCGAGGAGGCAGATCTGTCATGGTGATGTCGTGCAATCCTTCCAGGCTTGGTGAGGCGGTGTTGACTTCGATGATGATCTTATCTGCCATCTGGATGATCTCTGGCGATGCTCCCACCGAGGCTCCTGGGATAATGCCACCATCCTCCGTGATTGCCGATGCCTCAACAATCGCCACGTCTAATCGATTGTTCTCCTTGTGTTCGGTGTAGTAGCCGTACATCAAGTCCGAAGGGAACATGGACAAGTGCTTGTCGAAGAAGGCAATGTTGCCGTTGTTGATTCCCTTTGCAATCTCTTTGCCCACTTGATGAGGCGCTCTTCGCGCAATCATGTTGTTCCGTGCCCATCTGTTCTCTGTCTCCGCTCCACTCGAAGCGCCAACAAAGAGGTTGTACTTGAGCTTGCCTTGCAAGTCATTTCTCTCGACATGCTCCGCCAATGCAGTCGGAACCTTTTCAAGATTGTCAATAATGCCGTCCCTAACCTGTTGCAATCGCCTGTCTTGCCTTTTTGGGGTATCCCACTCCAGTGAAGCCTGACCAGCCGATGTACGAGTTGTGCGGGAACAGGTCTATGAGGTCCTCAGCCTTTGCCAGTCTGTTGAGGTAGGACGGTCGTCGAACTCGACTCTTGAGCAACGCAGAAGCGGCCATTGAGGGTAGGGAGAAAAGGCAGCAGAGTGCACAGGTGGAGATGAGATAACAGGAGGGAGGCAGGGGAAAGACTGAAATCTACCACCATTGAGCTCGCATTCACAATATCGACCGACAGAGCAGGTCCACAGAGAGCATGCTTGACCATTCGGGCACTTCTCGGCCGTTGTTGCTGTGCGGGACACTGCGGATCAAAACAGAGTGATGTCACGATCAAGGGCGAGCAGGAGACCTGGAGAACATCCTTGCATCCCCAAGACCGTCGGTTCGTCAGACAACGATGATTCGGCAATTTTTGGCTATTATGAAGCTGATATTATGGTCTCGATGCGCCTCCATTAAGCACTTGAATTGGGAGGTGACATATGAAGTGAAGTTCAAGTTCTTGAAGGCTATAATAATGTGACCGTCTAGCCGAGTTGCTTCCGAGGGTCGCACGATTTCTTGCGTCACATAGCGACGCAACTTGAAAGCGTACCGGATTATTATGCACAGCGTGACAGGCGCAAAAGCGGGAAACAGCTGTCATGCGATACATCCATCGAGGTCTCGCCAGAACTCACCAAACACTCGTTCAACAACGTGGTCTTCCAGTGCCCTTCTGAGGAGCCAACATCACGCTTAAATTGCTGCAAAGGCTCGTGAGCTGTTACTGATACTGGTCTGACTGCATAGGTCTACTCCTGTTCCAGCCACCTCAAGACATCCTTTGGACAAAGTGTACGACCTACACCCCCCCTCCTCGCAAAGCTCCAACCGCCTTGTTCCTTTGCTATGGCGACACTCAGTATGCTACCTTTGCGGATGACATGCTCCGGCACGCTCTTGTGGCCGTCCTTGGTCCACATCCACTGCCTTTTCGAGTTTCGGGCATCTTCCTCCGACCAGTATGGAGTCCAGCCTCCGCCAGCCGCAGGCTCCCAACTCCGCACCCTCTCCTGTCGATATCTCACCATTGGATGAACGGACTCATGAGTCTCGCCCAGCTTGATGTTCGCGTAAGCACCCGGTGTCCGCGTTTGCTGGCCCAGGAGACGGAAGAATTTGCCTTGCAGCCCTGCGAAGTTGTCGATGATCTTGCCGCAACCCCAGCCGGCGGGGATGCCATTCTGCTGTAAAATAGCGGCGTGCTGAGAGACGTGGAGATCGAGAGCGGATGCTTCGAAGGTCAACATGTCTGAAATGTTGTCCACCTAGAAAAGTCAATCAGTGGCAACACGCGAGGAGCACGCGAGGTATGAGGACCTACCATCCAGGCAAAGGTGTTGGCGGCTATCTCGCCTCGATCAGAGTGATCCAGTGGCTGTTCAGCCTGGCCGCCGATGTTCTGGTGCACTCCCGGAAACCAGCACTGTTCAAGGTGCTGCTTGTCTGAGTTTTTGTGCCATAACGTCGGTGGGAAGGTGATGCGCTTTTCGTCAAGCGCCAGGGCGTGGAAAGCATGGTTAACATCTATTGCCACGCTGGTCAGCTTGCGTCCACTCGGCATCAATCCCCTTCGTTTTTCTTACTCACTTGCTGCGAGTCCCGTATCGTGGAAGGCATATTTCTGGTTGAGCGGCAGGCCTAGTTCTTCTAGTGCAGTGACGCCCGGCCACTGAGGCACACCCTTGTGAAGCGATTAGCAAAGTCTCGAATGGCGAATCGTGCAAGCATACCAAAGCACCAACAGTGTCAAACACCCCCACAACCTGAATTGGCGGGACTTCCAGCTTCAATAGTTGTCTGTGTTGCTTGTACCATTCGCTTTCTTCAAACGGCGATTCACTATCTCTTGCGCGGTAGGCCTCCCACATGCTGCTGAAGTGCTCCATATTCACGGCAGACAGGACCCCAACGTCTGAAACCAAATTTGCCGCCGAGCGGACGGTAAAGGCACCACGTGAGAAGCCGAAGAAGAACAATTCGTCCCCAGACTCAAAGTTGTTGCTAATGAACTCGTACACCTGGGTGATTTCGTTATCAAGACCCCATCCGAGGCCACCTGTGGAATGTCAGTACACGAGCGTGGAGAGGTCACATGTTGCGGCACCTTCGATCGCCTTCGCGGCGGGGAGACTCGTGCTTCCCAGTCCATTGTGATATGAGACGATTTGCTTGACAATCTTGCCTTCTCTATCGATGCCGCTGGGTGCGATGGCGCGGGCAAGCTTGGCAACGTTCGATGGTGTGGATCCGTCACCTGTGTTTGAAGCCATCCATGTCCCATCGCAACAGATGACGATCCGACGGTAGCTCGCGTGGCGGGAAGACATGAGTGAGGTCCTTCTTATTCCTTCTGGTTCTTTGCTTGTTCCTGGTGGCTAATAGTGCGGCAAGCAAGAGGAACAGATGCTGCTATAAGAGTCAAGTGTCCTCGAGTAACTCAGCTGAGGCTGCGGTCGTGGCTTGCTTAGCCAAGGCTTTCCTGTCGTCCTCGCCGGTGCTGCGCCTGCATGGCAATCTGCTGAGGACTTTGACAGCTTGACGGGCAGTCGCACACAAGCGAATCGCCCAGACGGAAGCATGTCTGCAGTGTCCCTTGGCATGCGGTGAGCCCATGACCGGTCTACGTTGCCCAACTATGAATGGAAGATACAGTCAGCTTCTATACCCGTGAGGCTGAGGCCGTCAACGTCAAGCGGGAGAGCGACTCTGCGGCCAGCTGAGTGGGCAGCACACGACATGGCTCGGACGACTACGATGATGGTGATGATGCAGAAGACAAGCGGTGAAGATGCAGAAGACGTGGTCAGCTCAGTTCGGCGCCCATCAATGTTCAGATCAAAGCTCGGTTGAATCATTTGACGTGCTCAGCCCTACGAGAATGGGTCAGAATGCCCCACCTTCGGCGCACCTGCCGGAACGCACCTGTCGCGGACAATTCGTCCGCCTCACCACAGTCCTACCACACCACACTACCAGCAACAACAACTACGACACGTAATCACGATAGGGACGACGACGACGACGACGACGACGACAACCTCCATTTCCTTCCGCCCACACCGCTATCCCCACTCCATCCCAGCCACTGCGCAAATGCAGGCTCGGGGCGTGTCGAGCGTGTCAGTTCCTACCGCCCAAATGCCGGAGCGCTGAAAGAGCTGCACCCCCTCCCACCACCCGGCGCCGACACACGCGCCAATCAGGACTATGTCCGCTATGGAGCGGCGAAGAAAGCGTACGGCGCGACTCCGAATGCGCCATGAAGTTGTCGGCTAACTCGGCCAAGGCGATTTGCGAGAACAGAATGTACGAGTATGGAATGGAGATCGAGGTACGGACACACCACAACGACCCCCGCGATGGCCCACGGCCATGACTGATTATTGACTGGCGGCATGCAGATGTGTTTGGCGTCCAGGACGCGCTGGACTCCAACATGAAGAAGAACACGGCTTTCATCAAGCGGCTGCGAACGGCCATGACTGCAGCCAACACGGCCACCTTCCTACAGGAGATTCGAACCCTGTCGCTGCACAAATACCTCACCGAGATCATCTCGGCCTGCTACGAGGGCCTCACGAAGCTGAAAGTGGCCGCGGACATCGCTGCAGGCGTTGAGATTGTCAGTGCGTTGCATCAGCGATTTGGTCCCGACGAGTTCACGTCCTTCCTGGGATGGTACGTGGGCCGTGGTTTAGCCACGCCGGACAGGGCGCAGCTGAAGGCGCTGGCCGCAGATGTACGGGAGCGAGAGGAAAGAGACCGGATACTGCGCCAGAGGACGTTGCTGCGCATTGCCACAGAGTTGTGGTTGGTCGGCGTTCTCAAGAGCCTGGAGGACATCGCACAGCCAGCGGAGGCAGGAAAGATGGGCAAGGGCGCAGAGGCGGGCCTGAAGCCAAAGCTGAATGGCACAAGGACGGACGCGGCGGATCCCGAGCCATTCCCGCTGGAGGTGCTTAAGGACATGCTCAGTCACGATCGTGAGCATGTCAACCTACCACTGGTTGTGCTGTTTGTCAAGACCTTTGCGTGGGATATCCTAGGTTCAAAGCAGGGCAAGACCGAAGGACGACAAAAGGTAACGGACGATGGCGCTACGACCACACTGAACGGGAACTTCGACTCCGCCACTTCGACCGAGCACGATGACGAATCCGCACCTGATCCCCCAATCACCCCGCCCGAATTGCAACAACGGTTCCGCAACATCCTACAGCGCTACTTCGACGACGTGAAAGCACACATTCTTCGCGACCAGCAGCGGCTGACCGCACAAGGAAAACGCAATGCCGAGGCCTATGTGAAGTCTGGCGAGGTCTTCGAGGATCGTCAGAGCAACTACGAGAAAGCGCAAAAGTCGCAAGAGAAACTTGTCTCGAGTGCACAAACATTGGGCGGAGTTCTCGGAGCCGAGATGCCAGATCTCTCCCAGAAGGACAGTGGTGATGCGGCTTTGGAAAGCAGCATTGGCCTGGTCAAGACTGGTGAATACCTGCGTGGCCAGGCAGAGGGTGCTGGTATCTGGGAAGATGAGGATGAGCGACGCTTCTACGAAAATCTTGTTGACTTGAAAGATCGAGTGCCTGGCATTCTGCTAGAAGATGGCAAGAAGAAGAAAACGGATCATGATGATCAGGTGGGCAAGAAAATCGACGAGTCAGCCGAAAGTAAAGAGAAGCCAGTGGAGAGCGAGGAGATGTCGACTGCAATCGCAAACAAGACTGTTGGTGCTCAAGTCGACGCCCTGCTTGCGAGATTGCACGAGCTGTCGACCAAAGACCAAGTCGACCAGCTTGCCATCGACTTCTGCTTCCTCAATTCCAAAGCTTCACGCAATCGCCTGATCAAAGCCATCGAGGAAGTCCCAAAGGGCAGAACCGACTTGCTGCCTCTCTACGCTCGCCTGGTCAGTACGCTCGGCCGCCACTTACAAGACGTGCCAGAGGCCATCATCAAGTATCTCGACGACGAATTTAGGAGCCTGCAGCGCCGCAAGTCGAAGGACTTTCTGGGCCAGGTTCGCATGATCAATATGCGGTACATTGCAGAGCTCACCAAGTTTGGTGTTGTACCCGAACACGTCATCTTCCACTGCCTCAAGGTAAGCTTGGATGACTTCTCCAGGATGAACATTGAGATTATAGCAAATCTCCTTGAGAACTGTGGAAGATATCTATTGCGCAACCCGGAGACGTCGCCGCGCATGGTGTCTTTCCTGGAAACACTGCAGCGCAAGAAGGCAGCACAGCACCTCGGTCAGCAGGAACGCATGCTTGTTGAGAATGCAGTCTACTACGTAAATCCACCTGAGCGCGCTGCAATACAGCAAAAGGAGCGCACAACCCTGGACCTCTTCGTTCGAAAGCTTGTCTATACCGACCTTAGCAAGAAGACACTCGACAAGGTCATCAAGCAGATCCGGAAGCTGCACTGGGAGGAGAGTGAGGTTGTAGAGGTGCTCCGCAAGATCTTTGTCAAGCCCGGAAAGATTCGCTTTGGCAACATCTATCTTCTGGCAATGATGCTTGCTGCGCTGTATCGCTTCCATACTGGGTTCGCCATCACAGTGCTCGATGAGATTCTGGAGCGCGTCACTGTTGGGCTCGAAATCAACGACTTCAAGTACAATCAGCGCCGCATCGCTGAAGCCAAGTACTTGGGCGAGCTGTATATGTACCGCGTCGTGGACTCCACACTCATCTTCGACACGCTCTACAAGATTCTCAATTATGGACATGCCACCTATGCTCAGCCCGGCGAAGTTTGCATGATGGATCTGCCGGACGACTACTTCCGCATTCGTCTCGCTTGTGCGCTTCTGGAGACGTGCGGTCACTGCTTTGAAAAAGGTGCAGCGAAGAAGAAACTGGACTTCTACCTGTCGTTCCTGCAGTACTACATCAATGTCAAAGACCCGATTCCAATGGACATTGAATTTGTGGTACAGGACACATACAACCTCTTGCGGCCACAGTGGAAGCTTGTCCTCAACGACTTCCCTGAGGCCGCTAACGTCTTTGGCGAGGCTTGCAAGCAGAATTACCAGGACACGGCCGCTGGCAAGCTTCAGGAACCCGACGAGCCCGATGAACCTGAAGCAGACGTCACTCTATCAGACGACGATCGCCATGATGGTGAGGAGAATGCTGCAGATGGCGACAACATTCAGTCAGCCAGTGATGAAGAAAAACAACAAGGTGACGACGACGACGTACGAGCTAATGATCTATCTGATGAGGAAGAGCACATTGTTGTGACTCGACCAGAAGACCACAGAGACCCGGAGGCAGATGCAGACTTCGACCGCGAGCTCGCCAAGCTCATGGCAGAGAGCGTCGACTCCCGCAAATTCGAGCGCAAAACTATGTTCGACGTGCCACTGCCAATGCGTCGCACAGTGCGCGATGTGGCGACTAATGCTGCCGATGGTAGCGGCGATGAGACACCCGCTCCAGCCCAGACCAAGGGCGCGGGCACCATGAAGTTTGCGCTTCTCAGCAAGAAAGGAAATCGCCAGCAGGTACTTTGGGCGTTATTCCTATCATGTCGCCTTCTGCTGACCCAATTCTAGACGCGTTCCATTGATATGCCATCTGACTCAGCGTTTGCAGTGGCCATGCGCTCGCAGCAGCAAGCAGAGCGTGCCGAGCAACAGCGCATCAAGAATCTGGTCCTCAACTACGATTTGACGAATGACCAGGAAGATGGTGAATTACCCAGTTTTCATTATGTTCAAGCCTCCGACAGACGCGTCTGCCTCATCGGCACAGGCTCACTCAACAAAAGAGGCCTGAAGCTCAACGGTCGATCTCAACATAAGACCACCGGCGACAGCGATGAGGAGAACGTATCTCCCCAACCAGCAACGCAACAGATACGTATTCGACAAGACTCATTCACTGACGAGACAGGCTCGGTCGAATCCCTGCACAACGGTCCACGATACGACAAATCGGGCAACACCCGCTCCAAGCAGCGCGCGAGAAAGTTACAGCTGGGAGACATTGATTGGTATGGCCGCACAGCTCCTGCTCCTGCTGTTTCTTCAGAGCGCCAGGAGAGTCAGCACAGCCTCGACGAATACGTTGTCGACAAGCAGTCGAACCGCGGTCGTCGCGGCACTGGTGCTCGATCTACTCGTGGCACAGCTCCTGCGCACGCACAAGCGACGATAGGCTGACGGGCGATGACCGCCGCTTGTAGGACTTAACGACGTCAGAACAGGAGCATCGAGTATGCTTACGACCCCTAACCCATACACGACCCAGCCACAACCAGTGGAAACATCCAAGCACCAGCACTTGCCGTCGACAGCACAGCAATCTCCACAGCTTCGATCGACTCGCCATGAACGAGCCAGCCCCATGCGCTTGATGTACCTCAGCACGAAAGCACTGCGCTTGAAGCGCGCGTGTACATTGAGTCGCACACTGCATGGTCCCCCATACACTGCCAACGACGTGCTCGGAAGCAATTCGGAAGGGACTAGTGGTGGTGGCGACTGGCGAGAAGGAGAGCCGCGGATCGTATTCGCGTGCGTGGAGATGAGGAGAGCAAGTGATGAGAATGGATTGGAAGGAAAAATAGAAAAAGATACCTGGGAAGCACGGTATACTGGCAGAGTTGGAAGACAGCTTGAGGAACGACGGAGGAGAAGCACTAGCTGAAGTCGCTCATTGAGACGTTTCCTTTTGTCCACAAATCAGCAGAGCAGCGGTCGGTCCAGTAAAGGTATTTGATGCTGATCACAATAGGCCGTCCATAGTCTCGGCTGACATGTCCGACACTGCCATCGCCACGCCCGTTCGCTTCCAGGAATGATCTCTTAGGGAACTGCAAGACGTTGGCCAATGCAGACCGCGCGCTGCGCGCCGATGTGCTGATTGCGCATACTTCAGTGCGCCGCGGTCGAATGGTAGCCCTGGTTGCCTGAGCCCGCGTTCGCAAGCGTCTGTTGCATCACCTCGCGCTTGTAGTCGTTCTTGTTGAAGCTCTGTACACGATCGAGACCTGGTCTAGAGTTGTCGTCTGCGGTGCTGGCTTGGACCGACGCAAGCTAAGAGACACTCAGTCAACTTCCGCGACACCCGAGTCAGAATAGTCACATGGATGCATACCGCTTGCTCGTAGTTGTTAGTCGTGCTGCGCTTGAGAACATCGGGCTTGCTTTGAATCTCATCGTGATCGTGGCTTGCAGCTGAAGGCGTCTCGGTGGGCTTCTTGTCGGAGACCAGAGATCGGGTCGCCTGGCATCAGGGCAGATCAGCTTCCGACGTTTTCCTATCGATGCGGAGGAGGTTCCATGCGCCTACCATCGTGCTTGGCTTTTGATAGCTGTAGGGGTGTGACGTAGATGTTGGCGACGACATTGTTGAGGCGTCGTCGTAGAAATGTTCGGTGCTCTGGCCGATTTGGATATCGTGTGAAGATGTTTTAGCCGAGACAGCTGACGGGACGCAATGTAGAGTCGCTTGGTCAAGATGAAGATGTGAGAGCAGAGAGATAATCGAGTCTGGAGTACGAGACGAGTGTTTCCTACCTACCTACCTACCTTGCGTCGACCTGTGGACGGTACCTGCCTACTGTCTGTGGTGCTTGCGTCGTGTTGAAGAGGGGAGGAGCCAGGGAAAGCTATGGCGACGACAGCTCCAGCTCAGCGGGCGACCTCGTGGACCACGCGATACGTACCAGGGTTATGCAGGATGCAGAGGTGGTGCATGTATCCTGCACTGTCACATGCCGTACTCGATCTCAACGATTCTCGTCTTTGGAGTTGTGAGTTTGCGAGGCCGAAGAGGAAGAAGTGATGAGTGGGTTCCGGGATCGGCGGCCGGGATCTGCCGTGTGCCCGCAATGTTTGTTATTCCAGTCGTCGGCAGCCATCTCACGCCATCTCGGCCAGACACATCGTCTGCAACGAGCTCCCGCGCCGGCGTCGACGTCGTCTCCAACGTCTTCCAGCCTGTTACTGCTACCCACACACTGGTGCAGCTGGCCACCTCATCTGATTGAACGCTTGTTATGCACTCCACCTGGTGAATCGCTGCAGGCGCGGGCGTCAAGTGTGGCCGGCTCTGCTCATCGGGATCTGGACAGGTACTTCTAAGGCGTCTGGCCGCATCGAGCCGTGCTCTGCTTCCCGCTGGCTGGTAGAAGGCTTCACTTTGTCTGCTGGTGCTCCATCCTCCTGCATATTCGCAGTTGGGAGGTGTGCACTTCATATACTGTTTCTCTGCTAGACATGAGCGCACACTTCTGCATCCAGGTCTCGTGCGGCATGATTGACCGCCGTACTCATCATGATCTACCCCCCTTCTCCGGCTCTCAGTGCCTGCGATTCACTGAGCGGCATCGAGGATCTCGATGCATTCCTGGCTTCGCAAGGAGGACTCTCACACTTTCCGACACCACCAATGAAGAGTGAAGCAGAGACCGATTCCACAAGACGCTCTGATGCCACGCCCGTGGACGGCGACCTTGTGCGAACAGATCCAATCGCGAATGCTTTCGCAAAAAAAGCAGCCTTCGGCTCGAGTCCTATCAATCACTCCGCATACACGATTCATGATATGCTACTTCGAGCCGATTTGCCGCTTGAAGTTGTAGCTGTCGCATTCAACCTGATATCAGCGCTTCGACCAGATGTGGAAGAGCTTACCAGCTGCTCTCCGGACCTCCTGGTCGTGGCGGCATTGAGCCTTGCCGTGTCATACACAAACGACTATGCTCCAGCACCTGCCTGGCACTCTCGACATGTCTGCCGCAGCTCGTATACAGCGCAAAAGATCGATAGCACATCATTGCAGCTACTAACAGCACTGGACTGGCACATCCACAAGTTCACCACACCTCAAGCCCTGGGTCAGGCCATGTTCGCTTTCCGCACATCTACAGCGATCGAGATACCAGACTCAGCAGTAGCAGACCCTGACGCCAGGCTTCTTCCTTCGTCTCCACGGACACAGCCTCTGGAGCTTGCGACATCATCTACGTCTCTTGTGCGCTGGGAGCACGGCGCATGCACTCCCGAAGACACGCCTCCAGGCTCGACATTCGAGCTCGATTGTTGAGAAGTGGCATGTCAGTTAGCTGCCTAACTGTAGTCTGTGTCAGCTTCCGAAACGACGGTAAAGTATCGCATGTTACATATAGTACAGCGATATATTGACAGTCAACGCTTGTTTCAAAACGTCAGCGCTACGGGGCATTCTTGCAAATACTATCGAACTAACGTGCTTGATAAGCGAGTGGGTCAGACATGCGGATGGGTCACTTTTCTAACCCACCACATGGAGTAATTGATTATCTACATGGGTATCGCCCCTGTCATTCTAGTGATGGATCAATTAATGGCCCAGCAGTTACTCTATCTAATAGACAGGCTCTTAAAGTGTGGCCTTAAACCTTGCACTTACTATAGGTTGGTTTAGCTCGTAGCTATCTCTTACTCTAATTAACTAATTTTATTACTTCTTTAGCCTAAGCCTACGTAGTATCCCTTAAGGCTAATTTATCTTTATTAATACTAAGATATAGTCTAATCTTCTTCTTTAGGGCCCTATAAGAGTATAGTTCTTCGATAATCTACTTTATATTATTATATTCTATCTATAGAATATTAATAGTAGCCTAGCTCTTCTAAAAACCTCTTACTATATTAAGTTTAGGAGATTAGGATACTCGGCGGATATTAGGAAAACAATAAATCTCTAGTCGATAAAGGATATCCTAAACGGCCGCGGGGCCCTAAAGGACGCGAATATATACCTAGAGCGATAGCGACTCGTCGATAGCGGCGGGGGAAGCTAGCGGAGCGGAGAAAGCTATACTCTAAACTAAAGGCTAACCTACCCTATCCCTAAACTACTCCCCGGCCCCTAGGGCTATACTAACGCGACTATACTAAACGCGCTATCTTAAGTAGCGCGAAAGAATATATAGATACTAATTAATAATATCTAGAAGACCCTCGACTCTACTAGGTAGACGGCCGAGACTACCCCCCTCCTCCTCCTCCTC
>JAFJTQ020000128.1:0-22561 GCA_022559915.2 Septoria petroselini | reverse complement strand
CCCCCCCCCCCCCGCCCCCCCCCCCCCCCGCCCCCCCCCCCCCCCCGCCCCCCCCCCCCCCCCCCGCCCCCCCCCCGCCCCCCCCCCCCCCCCCCCCCCCCCCCCCCCCCCCCCCCCCCCCCCCCCCCCCCCCCCCCCCCCCCCCCCCCCCCCCCCCGAGACACGATACCACGACAGCTTGGGATAGAAGACGATGTTGACAGCGCAAGCAAGGAGTTGGAAACCGGCAGTACAGTATTGGACATTTGGGCCGAGTAATCGTGGAAGCCACAGGTGATTTACCAGTAGTAAGGTGTTCGCAGTCCGCCCACGAACACCATGATAGCATAATGCACAGAGTAGTGAGACTTGAGAGCCAAAACAGGCACGTGTCGACAGATCAGAATGCAGCCAACTGCAAGATGTGAGAAACAAAGGCCCTAAGTACGGCCGGGTATACTCTAATAATTACCTACGCATCCGAGCTCTCTCACCACTTCCAGTCTTCTCCATTCAGTCGTGTGTTTTCTAGCGCTCTGTTCGCGCCTCCATTCTGTAGTAGCCTGGCTCTCCACTATACACAAATTAAACATTAGTAAAGTAATGGTTCTAGTCGTTCAGACCAAAAGCCTTTCTCAAAAGTCCGAATTTCTTCTTCTTTCCAGTTCGCGAACTGTACGCGCCAGGGCTCTTCATCACATCGTCAGAGAACCTGACGCCCTGCCCATCACTAGTCGCAGGTCTTGCATCGCCACCCGACTGGTCGATATAACCTGGGATTACAGGGACGGGTGGCGCATCAGAGAGCGGCCAGTTACTCTCGCCTACCATTGGAGGCGCAGTCGCCGTGGAATAGGTGGAGTCGCCTCGGCTCATGCGTTGTCGGGTCTGCGGCTGCCCAGAAGAGCGGCGCATGAGTTTGCCGGGGCTCTGAGTGGGCGACTGCGGACGTTCGAATAGTTGTGCATTGGCAGTGGGCGAAGACCCTGCAGCTCCATTGCCTTGCAGAAGTCCAGAGACCGTCATGATGCTTTGCTGACTGTTGCGATTGCGACGCAAGAAGCCACCCATGAAACCCTTCTTTTTCGGCGTACCAAGATCTGGCGATTGTGGGCGTGATGGTGGTACCTGGCTATTGCGAAGACTGCCTTGCGTCAACGCTGCGCCTTGATTGTCGTCGTGCTTCTGTGGGGTCGATGGGATGCTCGTTGCAGGTTCGCTCGATATGCCAAGCTTCTTCCGTGCGGCATCCATGGCTCTATCAACGTCTGCTGGGTCAGGCACAAGAGGCGCCTGCTGTCGACCGCGGGAAAATGGCTTTCGACCACCTTCTTCTTCCGAGTCGTCCAGGTCGGTAGAGTCTCCATCGTCTTGGCCCTTTGTCCGAGGTATGCCGCGCACAGGAGTGAGAACCTCATCCTCGTCGTCGGAATCCGAAAAGCGACTTCTGAAGCCGCCGCCACTTCTCGCAGGTGGTGCGTCATCATCTGAATCGTCAGAGTCGGCGAAGCGAGACTTGAAACGTGAGCCTGGAGCCTTTTGCTTAGGCGCCGCCACTGGAGCTTGACGGGGAGTTTTGGCCGGCTGCGCGTTGCGCATTGTTGTCATGCGACTGCCTCCATCCACAGACGCTCCGCGAATGGATTCTCGGACGTCCTTGCCCCTTTTGCGACCGAAAAAGGAGCCTGTTGGAGACAAGGATCGAATGCTGAACGAATCCTTGCCTTTGCCTCGGACAGGGTCAGGAGAGGATGGCCTCTGCTCTCGTTCTGGCGGTGCGCGCATGCTTCTTTTCATGCTGGCACTGGCCACTCCATTGGCGCGCCGCTTCTTCTTGAAGCTGCTCTCCGAGTCGGAGTCGTGACTCAATTCTCTCTGAAGTCTACTGCTGACAACAGGAGGAGACTTGGTAGTCGTACCATTCGAAGCAGGACCCGTCCCGAATCTGCCAGATGATGAGTCTTGGGACATGCGGTCACTGATGGCTCTGCCAGTTGAAGGAGCAGACGATTGCGGTCGCATCGTCTTCTTCGACAGGGCGCCTCCTCGTGTCTCAGCGGGGGCTTGCTGGGCGGACACAGGTCTGGCACGCGAGGTATCGATGGACAGTCCACTGCCATCACGCATCGACCTTCGCATAGATCGGGTTGGCTCGACAGCTTGTGGTGCCGGTTGAGCACGCATCGTTTTCTTGAGGGCAGGTTGCGCAGGCTGTGCATCGCGGTGGGCCGGCGCAGACTTCTGGGCGCTCTGCGGCGACGTGGAAGTAGTGTTCTTGGTCTTCTTCATTCTGGAGGGCGCTGGCCTAGCCTCGTCGTCCGAGGACATGTGATCGCGCTCAATCTGCTCGCGCTGTTGTCTGCTCAGCTTTGACCAGTAGGCAGTCGTTGTGGTCCAATCTTTCCCGGACTCGCTGTCTATCGCGTTGCTGGATTCAAATTTCTTCATTGTCTTGTTTGTGACTGGACTTTCAGGTGGCGAGCTTGCTCCGTTTGCAGGCTGAGCTGCAGGCGAAGGCTTGACGTTCATCGGGCTGACCGCGATAGCATCGAGCGAAGCAAAGCCGCCCTCGAATTCCGATGGATCCTCCGCGGCGTCACTGAATTCGCCTTCGTCCGTGTCTGTATCCTCATCTATCGGAGCCAGCATCTCTTCCGGAGTGTGGACAAGTACCGGCTCGACGTTTGCGGTCACGTCTTCCAGGCTAGTAGCAGTAGCGGTTGAAGCTTTGGCTGATGGCTCGGCTTCGGCGCTCCAGCCACCTGGCACGACGATCTCAGCAGATTGTCTGTTGTCGAGCAGCCCGGGATCCTCAGTGCCTGGAGTCGGCGGCATAAGATTGATATCGGGAACGCTTGCATCGAGCTTTTGTCCAGATGAGGCAAAGTCCCTGATGATGGGCTCGACTGGGCTTTTCTGACTGGGCTCATCGTGAACTTGAGCGGTTTGCCCAGCCGTTTGCTCTGGCAGGCTGACGACCGCGACACTTGCTGCAGTGTGGTCGCCAATATCGCCAAGATCTGAGGTGCTGTCGGTGTCGCTGGCGTTTGTAGTCGCTTCTTTGCTAGTCACGACAGGAGGCATGGGCTGACTCGCTGGCTTGGTTGTCCCGTTTGCACCATGGAGGACACCGCCAATGGCATGATCGTTGCTGTGCTCGTTTCGATCCGGTGCCATTTCCGTGACCTTCTCCGCAACCTCTCTATTCTTTCGTACACTGCCAAAGGTCGGCAGTGCCGGCCTTGGCTTGGAGAAGTCCTCGTCATCAGAGTCATCCAGTAACGTCGGCCGATCATGCGCCAACGCCTTCGAACTTGTCGGAGGTGCGACATTCATCTCCTGGGCTTGCTCATCGAAGCTCACACGGACCGACTTCTTCTTCTTGGCAGAAGACACGCCATCCTGTGAGTAGACTGATGTTGCATCAGAAGCCTCGCTCGCAGGCGCCTTCGAAAGACCAGTGAACTGGGCGAGAGGAGAAATAGCGCGTACTGAAGGTGCCGGTGAGTGCTTCAGCGCGGATTTGGCAGGAGAGACGTCCCGCGGCGGAGGGTTGTGTAGTGTTGCTTGGGACAGCGGGGCGGAAGAGAAATGTGTCTTGCGCTGGGGGCTGGGCGACGCAGAGACTTGGCGACCACGGGTGCTCGGCATGTTGCGAGATGGCACGTCGAGGCTGGACGACCTCGGTTTCTGTGGAGTGATGTAGGGCACGGCTGGTCCTGCAGACGTCTGTATGACTCTGTCCACTTGTGACGCTGCAGAAGGCTCGACGTTCACATACGAGGATCTTGGACTGCTGGTCGGGGAGACTCTAGCAGGGTTGCGAGGAGGTGGTTCCAGATCAGTGTCAAGGATGGGCCTCGCCGGTCGTGGAGTCGGTGCTGTCGTTGCAGGCATGATCACCGGCACGATGGTACGCGTGTGAGGGTCATACGTTCCAGGCGCAGCTGGTGGAGCTTGTGGCAGCGTAGGCGATGGCGGCTCAACCACTGCAGGCTTTGGCTTCAGTCGCGGCACAAAAGTGCGCGACGCCGAATCGTAGACCATGACCGTCTCCATGGCCTGCTGAGCTCTGGGTTGCGGATTGACTGCAGTCCCTGTGATGGTCGGCTGCGTATGCGATTTCAAAGATGCACCTTGCGAAGCAGAAGATGAATTGTCCTTCTTCACGTTCTGTCCCTGTGCAACTTGTATCCTCGCCATCTTGGCTGCCAGCGCATCTGCATCAGGACCCGGCCCATTTCGCCCAGCAGGTTTGCTCCGGATTGGCTCTGCAAACCAGCCGCCTGTGCCATGCGTGAACCTGTCTGTCGTAGGGCTTGTACCAGGGCTGTTTGGTTGCGATGTTCGTGGTCGTGAAAAGTTCACACCGCGTTGAGACTCTGACCGCTCCAACTCTTCGTTGACATCCGACAAACGAGCTCCCTTCTGGGAGGATGGCGGAGGCGGAAGAGTGGATCGGTCCATACTGCTCGTCCTTCCGCCTCTACCGTTTGGCGTTGGCGAGTACACTCTTTGCGGTGGGTCGACACTCGAGGATCGTTGATGCTGACGCTGCTGCACATTCTTGGGAATGGCGGGCACAGGAGGCGCGCGCGAGGCGGGCGACTGCGGGCCCTTGTTGGACATGCTGCTGGTCCGGCCAGGAGAAGGAGATCTGAACGACCGCTCCGTCATGGAGCTTTGACTTCCGCGTCTTGACATGCCCGGATGCGCGCCTCCTCTCCCGCTCATGATGCTCGCGCTCCCAATCGACGACTGAGAGCCTCGTCGGATCATCCGCTTCGTCTGGATGCTGCCGACGGGCTCCGGACTCGACGTAAGCGATCGAAGGGCGGCAGCGGCGGCGGCGGATGAAAGGCCATTGCTCGTGCCCGGACGCGAGCCGGACGCAGCGGCGCGTGCGGCAACATTGGCGGCGTAGGAGGTGTTGGTATCGAGAGGGGGCTGTGCAGAGTGAGTGTCAGCATGGAGTGAGCAACGAACAAATCCCGGTCGTTGATGCAAGACACACCCTCGTGGCACTGCTGCCTCGCCGCCTGCTTCCAAACAGACTGGGCATCGTGGCCTCGGCTGCCCACACTGGCGACCTGCGTATTCAATACTGGGGCGAGGGTGTGAGGTGGGCGGTGCAGTTGGTATTAGCGAGGAGAGATCGCAATGAGGACCGAGAAATGGTGGATGATAATAATGTCTGAGCTCGAGATTGAGGTCATCGGTTTCGACGCGGCACTAAGTAGAAGATGGAGGTAATCAACGGCGCAAGTGAAACCAAACGAGCACAAGAGATGCCAATAGAAGAAGGACTGTGTGCTCCAAAGAGATGCCGTCGGTGGTTGGTGATGGGATGATGAGAATAATATGGCGCGTCAAACAGGATGCCTTGAAAAGGGCAACGAAGCAGGTTGCCAGACCAAAGCCACACAGCGCACCAGCAGAGAGCGCCAGAGAGAGTGACGATCATCACACAGCAGCGCGCTGGCGGATGCTGCTGGAGAGAGGATAGTTCCAGCTTCTCGCCCGTGCGCGCTGGTCGTTCAAACTCTCTGCGCGGCGGCTGCGCCAATCAACGCCCAGATGGCTGCAGCTCCTTCAAATCACAAATCACCACGGGTGCTCCGGCAGTCCGGCACTCATCAGCATCGCCGTGTAGTTGTAAGTTGTAGTAAGATGGAATGACAGAAGACTTGTCCACCTCATATCATTCAGATCAGCGTTGCTGCGGAAGATAGAAATGCGAGCATCGGCCTTGTTGAAAGCATGATCCTGGTGATAAAAGCTCGGCAGTAGAACTATCACGGTTGCTGACTGTCTCACACGACTCTGGACTTGGCCCAATAGTGTTTGTTCGATACCACAACCGTCAAGTGCGCCATAGCAACACGTATCCCAGAAGTGAATGCCGACTACTCCTTCGCTACATGCGGGAGGTGCTATATGAATGTGTGGTATAAAACGCTCGGCTGCTGCTACTCTCATACCGCACTTGCAGACATCGCATGCATGTTCAGCTATTGAAGTACAGGCAGACTCCTCTTTGTGGGAGGTAAAAGGAGGGAACACACAGGTGTCCGTATTGCTGAGCACCCGGCGTAGTCACTGCACTATGGATTCCCCATGAGGTATGGCCGTACAAGATCCTGTGAGGCTGCGCTGCGACTATCCGGTGGCAGATTCCTTTGGGAGTACATATGAGGCAATGGAAGTTCGTATCGAAAGACCTTGCTGGCTATTCGATGGAGTCTGACTCAGAACTGACTATAGCAATGGCACCGGTAGTGAAGACTTTGTATACCATCTTCCGTACCTACTAAGGCTATACCTACATTAAGGCTCAAACCGAGATACAACTCTGCAAGCATGTTCGTGGCACTCACACGCCTTGAACGTGATTGGGCATAGGCACGTCTGTAACCTTTTCCAGTCATCGACGTCTTCACGGAGTGTTCTTGCGCGTAGCCAGGATCGGCTATCAGCACGTCGTATCGACTTTGAAAGGCCTGTATGCCTGTCATCTTCATTTCGGGAAGCACCAGGATGGCAGCTGAGCACTCCTCTGTCTTCGAGCTGTCAAACAGGACGTGAGAGCTCCAATATTTCAAGATATCGCATTCGCAATGGCGCGGTGGTCCGGTTTGGCATCGCGGTGGTCCGGTTTGGCATACCTTTTGTGCGTGCTGGCTCAACAAGGCACCCATGCCTCGGCGATTGCACAAAGGCAGGACGCTTCTGCCACGCATAACAATTTCGAATGCCGCAGCGCAAATCACCCTAATCCAGTGAGTCCAAATTTTGATAATCTCCAAGTGACGGCCGACTGACTGCCAATCAGGTAATTGTCCTTCACGGCATTGGCTGCAATGCCTACAGCTGCATCAACGGGCTGTACGACTTTCTTGGGGAAGCTGGCTTCTGCACATTCTCCGTTACCTATGGCGCGCATCTGGGCGGAGGGTTGCTTTTCGACGTGGGCGGAATCGCGCCCATAAGCCAGTCCGCAGCAGAAGTCGCCGATTTCGTGCGGCAGGTCATCACACGGACCGGCGCGCCCAAAGTTGACTTTGTCGGTCACTCCGAGGGAGCGTTGATGGTCCTATATGTGCCAAAGTTCTACCGTGATGACTTGTTGCCATACATCGACCAGGTCTTTTCAATCGCCCCTCCGACACATGGCACAACCTTGGGAGGCCTCTACGACCTCGCCTACGTTGCCGGTGACACGTCAAGAGAACTGATTGGCGGCATCCTCGAAACGGCAGGCTGCGGAGCGTGCGATGATCTGGGTCGAGATGGCCCTGCTGTCGTCGCCCTCACTACTGGTCCAATCGCGCAACCTGGCATTCGGTACACAATTCTGGCCACGACCCATGACGAAATTGTCACTCCACCATCCACAGCATTTGTCAACGAGCCTGGCGTCCAGAACTTTTACATCCAGCAATTCTGTCCCGATGATACAGTTGGCCACGCGGGATTGTCATTCAACGGAAATGTCCAGCGTATGGTCGCCAACGTGTTGGGCGGGGGTCAGGCCGACCCAGGGTACTGCTCTTCGGGTTTAGACCTAGCAGCAGTTTTGGCCGCTCCCGTGGAAGCACTCTCCAGCGATGATCTGACACCTCCGCAAGGACTTTATCAAGGACTGAACGATGTAGTGGGCAACTTGCAAATCGTTCGGCATTGAGGCCGCCGTGGCTGAGATGTCCGTCCGATGAAGGAGCAATTGAACAGTTTTGCGCTATCCAGTCCCATCGTACTCTCATCCTGCGACTGTCAGTTGAGTTTGTGCTGCATCCTATCGATCATCAGTACGCGCCCCTGACACTCATCGTTTTCGCGGGCCTCAGGCAGGAGGCCCCACACAAATCTTGGCCTGGTCGTGTTTCTCGTATTCGTCGTCTATCTCGCATTCGAGCGGCTCTTCACCAACGAACACCCTTGAGGATATGATGGTACGCAAAACGCACACAAAGTCTCGCAAGGGCTGCTTGAACTGCAAACGGCGACACGTTAAATGTTGCGAGACCCAGCCACAATGTTCGCCATGTAAGCAGTCCATGATCGGCCAATTTGCGCAACGCTTTGCTGATTCTTTCTCTCCAGGCATTCGTTTGGAGATTGACTGTCAATGGCCGGAAACTCGGAGTACACCATACAGCGTCCGTCCAAGCTCATCGGCGCATTCTCCGGGATATGGTCCAGGTAATAGTGTACCCAGCACTCCAGCCGGCTCAACTGGATCACCCGAGCTCGGAATAGCTGATCTAAAGCTACTGCATTTCTGGACTCTCAACACTGCTCTGACCTGTAGCACGAGAAATACAACACACATATATCAAACTGTGTTTGTGGAGCTTGGATTCCAGTTTCCGTGGTTGATGCGAGGGCTTCTCGCTCTGGCGGGGCTTCACAAGGCAGTGGTTCGACCAGCTGAGCGAAAAGAGCTGTTGCTACAGTCCTCAGAACACTACGAAGTCGCCATCAGTTCCTATCTCGAGATCATGCATCACGCCGACCCTGCCACATGTGCGCCCGTATTCGCACTGTCAGCCGTGCTCAACATGCACAGTCTGGGCATGGCACAAATCAACCCGCCGGAAGATCCAGTCGCTGCCATCTGCTCTTGGATTCAGATGGTCCGTGGGGTCAGGGAGAGCATCGCGCCGAACTGGCTTCGCTTGATCGCATCGGAGGTGGCACCAGTACTGACTGGGTACGGACAAGAGGCCTTCGATAAGACTGTGCGCACTGAAGTGATGCAGTTGGAGGATTTGGTCGCCGAGCAAGAAGACCTGGATACAGCAACAAGGAAGACATTTCTGAATGCCATTGAAGAGCTGAACCTGGTTTTCTTGAACATCCGACGCTCTCTCGAGACCCAGGAGCAGTTTACGGTCGCAATGACCATGTCGTGGTTCGCCACAGTCAACCAGGAATTCGTCGATCTTCTCTTTGCCAGGAACTCGCTGGCGCTTGTGATGATGGGGTACTTTGCGGTGCTGTTCAAGATCCAAGATCACTTGTGGTGGATGAGAGGGTGGTCGAAGTGGACGCTAGACTGTGTAGAGAAGCAGTTGTCACCGAAGCTGCACAGGTGGATCGAGTGGCCTCGCAGCCAGATCTTCTCCAACAGCTGAGAGCCTTTGTTGGCTTCTGTACGTACATCGGCAACGCATTGAGCAGGCTCTCATACCTCGTACGTGCCGAATAGAGATGGACACCCAGATGAAACTGTGACCATTAGCATGAATGAACACACTGCCAATGTCCCAGATGTGAAAGGACCAAACCGCCATATGGTGGTCTACAACCCATCGCCCATAACTCCCTGTGAAGATACCTTTCAACTCCCTCGTCATCTCATTACTTTCCAAGTACCTCACTCTTCACCTCGACCGCACACTCGTCTTCTTCACCGCAAACGGACTCTCCTCCGCCGTCCGGATCGGATCGAAACTGAACAGCGTGCTCAAGTATAGCCCAATAAACCTCACCACCATAGCAGGCATCCCTCTGCCCTGCGCAAAAGCTCCCGGTGCGCTGAATGCCTGGGCGACATTCGGCAG
Organism: Septoria petroselini; assembly: GCA_022559915.2. Classification (NCBI taxonomy): domain Eukaryota; kingdom Fungi; phylum Ascomycota; class Dothideomycetes; order Mycosphaerellales; family Mycosphaerellaceae; genus Septoria; species Septoria petroselini. The sequence continues at coordinate 13,016 of JAFJTQ020000128.1, read as the reverse complement.
GCTCGGTAGTGACGACGCAGCGCCTCCACCACCAGCAAGTGTTCTGCCGCCTGAGCTGGCGCTTTCGTTCCCGAGCATCTGGCCTTTTCCAGAGAAGAGCGCGGACGTCTTCGCGGGGCCTTTGGCTGCATCGGCTGCAGCGGAGAGTATCGCGGATCGGAGAGCGGTGGGGTTTGCGCCGCGCACGGTTTCGACGACTTTGCTGCCTTTGAGGACGAGGAAAGTGGGCATGCTATGTATTCCGTCATGTTAGTCATTGCGTTGTCCATGCCGAAAGTGTCGTGGGTCGGCTCACGCTGAGATGCCATATATCGAGGCCACATCTCTCTGGTTATCCACGTTCACTTTCGCAAAGACTATCCGACCTGGTTTTGACTCTGCGCCGGCGAGTTGCTCGAAGATGGGGCTAATTTGCTTGCATGGCCCGCACCAGTCGCTAGGAGAAATGTAGTCAGTCTGAAGTGCTTCGGCGTGTTCACATAGGTCGGCATACGCGTAAAAGTCGACGACGGTGTAGGTTGACGACGCCGTGGTCTGCTTAAAGTGGCCCGTAGACGTAATGCTAATCACTTTCGACATCGCTGCAGTGTTTTGTTGGGTGAGGATCAAGTATGAGTGTCGAGCAGTCAAGATGGTGGCAGAAGAGAGGTGGACTTGAAGCATGTGGAGCTTGCACGTGCACGAAGCAGTTCACTTCTGGCAATGAGATCAACACACATTTGAACATACTTTGCTATGCGCTATTGAAACAACTGGACGTGCTTCACAGTACTGTACAATCCAATCTAAGCTATATCTTATCCTTATGCTACATGTCGGCTCCGTACGCTGAGCGGCCTAGAGCGTGCCCTCGATCCATTGCTTCAGGGTCATGGTTGTTGTGTATGCCATGGCCACAACTCCCAGACAGATCAATGCAATGTCGTAAATCTTCTCCGACCTCGTCTCTGCAATGCCGCGAAGATGCAATACTGGTGGATAGATGTACACCAGCGGCACACAGGCGAAAGCACCGATGAGCGACACGAATTTATCGAGATCTCCAGCGCCGAGAATGGCAATGAGACCGCAGAACAGCATCATGGCGCTACGCAAAAGGTTCTTCCACCACTTGACACCCGCACTCTTCTTTCCCGAAGCCTTGTCGCCAAAGAGCCATTGTTCGATAATACGCACTGCTGGAAACAGCTGTACGGGCTCGCCAACCAGGACTGCCATGGAATAGATGAATTGCACAGCGTTCACGATCTTGCTGTCCTGTGGGTAATTCGAGATGATCTGAATCTTGGTCTCCTCTCCAAAGGTGGCGTAGCACAGAGCACCGACAGAGGTGAAGATGCAGGTGATGATGAACATGACCAAGTAAAGCAGATAGGGGAACTTCTCAGGATTCTTCATCGAAGACTGAATTGGCAAAATGAGTCCAATGCCCTCAAAGGTGAAGATTGCAGAGCCAACCGTGAGCGTGAAGGCCGATGGGTTGAAGAGTTTGACCGTGGGAGCCATGCCATGGTACGCCAATTCCTTGATATCGTACGTCCAGATATACACGAGACCGATCAGGATAAAGACGTCCGCAAGTAGTGCAGCGCCACCAAGCTTCGCAATGTTGCGAATGAGCGCCATTGGAATGAGGATCACAAATTGAATGGCAATGAGTGAGGCCGTGCTGAATGGTTGAGGTTTGTCCGCCGGAACCAATGCGTGCAAGAATGACAGCAAATTCTCCGCAGTGAAAATTAGTCCAGCGCAGACGAATCCCAGTTGTGACAATGTGATAGACGCCAGAATGAGACCTCTGAACTTTCGACCAAAGATGGCATCTCCAAGCTCACCATAGCCACCGCCTCCGTACCTCTCGCGGCATTGGAGCAAGAGGCGGAAGCACAGGGTTGTGATGATGGAGACCATGATGAGCGTGATTGAGGAAAACAGGATTCCGCCATTCCTGAAGGCCTTTGGCAAGAACATGATGCCAGTGCCTACGAAAGCTTTAAGCAACGTGAAAAACGTCTTGGTAGTGCCCGCATCTCCTGCGCGCTTCGCACGCTTTGAGCTCTGGCGTCTATTCAGAAGCGGACGGCGTTCGTTTGGTCCGTTGTCTTCCTGCTCGTCTTCGTCGATAGCGGATTCCGCGTCAAGTGACTCCATGTCAGAGTCCGTGTCTTCCAGATCTTCGCCAGCAAAACTGCCATACAGCTCCAGGAAAGATACAAAGTTCCTCGTCACGGGCGTGGCAACTGTACTCAGTCGTCTCTGTACTCTGTGCCGTTGGACGTACTGTCTTCGCATGCCACCAGGTTGAAGCTGGTCGCTGACTGGCACTTCTGCTGTAGTGAAAACGCGAGGACTCTCCTGTGCAGCAAACGTGTTCGATCGCCGCATGCTGCCATCATTCTTTGCTCTCGCCTTGATCTTGAAGATGTCGCGATGCATGTCGCCTCCTTGTAGCCTCAGACTGGACTCCGGCTCCGGTGATTTGGACAGATTCGAGGTGGCGTCATTACTGTTTGGAGCATCGTACACGACGGCCTCTGGCTCTGCGCTGTAGCCATCCGGCAGATGTCGGTCGACGATGCGAGCCTCCCTTCGAGACTGCTCTGAGCCAGGCGAATCAATCCAGTCCTGTTGCTCGGCCATCGTAGCGGTCAGCTACAGTATCCGCCAAGAGCTTCTTCAGCGATCAACCAGGAAGCACCAAGGTATGAGGGAGATTGGAGATTTGACGAAAGCAGTACTCTGGTCGTGCTGCACCACCTTGTATGCAGAGCCAATGCAATTTGACGAATTTGTTGGAGAAGTTGGCGAGAAGCTGCCTGATCGGCAGTGAAAACAAAACGCCAAACCCACTTCGAGGGTCGAACCTTCTTCTCGGCTGTCGGCCAAGGGTCTTGACAGGCCTCGAACATGGATCGCTATGCTGCATATCGAAGACTATAGAAACTACTACTGTGATACCTCTTCTCGACTCCCACAGCAGTCACATGTGCCTCAAGGCAAGAGGAAATTGAGGCTTGCTGGCCCTCCATGATGCTCAAATGACGAATAAGGCACCAGAGCTCTGTACTTGATGGCACATGGCTGGTGTTCGGAGAGCACTACATGCTGGTACTACCAGCCTCCAGAGCGATCGGTCACAGTAAGCGAGTTCTTGTGATCGGGTAAGTGACAATGCGACGGGAGTCTGCTATTTTACCCTCTCTGCCATTCGCATACGCTGCCTGGGTGCCACGATCACGATGATAGGCCTGAGACAACTAGTTGCATGTACCTTTCTCCGTCCTCGAATGTATAGAGGTCTATCACTTTCTGCCAGCTGCTCGTCGTTCGCGATGGCTGCACCTTCCGGATCGAATGAAAGGACGGCAATGTCACGGCGACCTGAAAGTTCTGAATCCGACGGTAGATGTAGTTGCGGGCAATCTGCTGCACGAATTCCTATCAAGTACGCATTCCCGTCTGGTCCAGACTCATGAGGTTCGAGCCTGCTGCACCTCTGCCCCCGTCACAAGGCAGACGCTCTACAGTCCCGCTGTGCTCAGTGAATCGACCTGAGCGTCGGGCAGTAAAAAGTCATCGAAATCAAATGGCTGCTCCGAGGGTATCAAGCCATCTACTTCCAGGCTATAGCCCGCAGGCCAAGTATCACCAGTCCTGCTAGTAAACACACTAGGCAGTGAGTCCCAGCGAGGATTCAAGTCCGACTCTAAGCTGTCCTGCGCCCCTATGGCAGCTGTCCTCGATACCACGGCATAGACTTTCGGCGTAAAGCCCGTAGCCCTCTTGAACGAGCGATGGAAGTGGTACTTTGTGAGACCAGCTTGTTTTGCCATAGCATCCAGAGAAGGTATCGGCTCATCGCATGGCAGCTCTGCCAGCATCCTGCGCACCGTCTCGATCGTCCTCTCGGTATCTGACACGAACGTGTCCAGCTCAGGCCGGCATCTCTTACACGCTCGGTAGCCGTTCGCCACGGCATCATAGCCAGTGTCGAAGAACTCGACATTCGAGCGACGTGCGAGCCTGGCTTTACATATCGGTCGGCAATAGATTCTGGTGGTCTTGACGCAGTAAACGAACAGATTGTCGGCTTCTGGGTCTTTGGTGCGTACGGCGTTCCATTTGGCGGAGTCAGTCGAGTATGTCATGGTGAGTTTCGCGATGTCGCGGTGTGGTGACACTGTAGAGGCGAGGGCGTGGCCATCGTCAACGCTGAGTGTTGGTGAGATGAAAGACAGGTAGGTCTAGCATTGCTGTCGAAGTGAGCAATCGCTTGGACTGCCGAGGATTACATGAGTCAGCAGACTTCTCTACAGCAGTAGCTGAGAACGGCATATCTTCTGCGCAGAGACTTTGGGAGTGAGTTCGAAGGTTGAATGACTTTATATACAACGTGGCCCATGAAGATGTACAGTATAATCTTCAGCCCTCCTGTTCAATCTCCGCAGCAGTGCGACATATCAAGGACTTCCCATTGGCCTTTACTGCCCCCCAGCAGCCTTGATAATAGCCTCCGCCGTCTCCTTCGGCTTACCCATAAAGGGCGAATGACCAGCATCTACAGTCACAGTATCAAATGCCACTCCCTTCGCAGTCTCATTGACCATCAACTCCTGGATCTGCAACGGAATCGCAGCATCCTGCTTGCAGTACAAATACGTGACGGGCACATCTCTCCACGCCGCATATGTCACCGGCGAGTGGAAGACCTGGTAACTGAACGGCAGAAGCTTCGCCACCGCAGCCTTCTGCTCTGACTCGGACAAGTCATTGTAGAAGACCTGAGCCGGTCCGTCGGGGTTGACTTCGGTTCGTGCCTCGTTGATGTTGAACCAAGGGAGATCATTCCCGCCAAACGCCGAAATCAGAGTCTGGCCTTCGGGGATGATGAAAGCTGCGAGGAAGAAAAAGTGCGAGACGCCGCCCTTCTTGCCTGCTGCTTGTCGTGACTTGAGGTCTAAGCCTTTGATGGCTTCAGAGCTGGGAATGGACCCATACGAGTGCGCCACGACTACCACGTTCTGTCCTGCATCCGCGGCGGCCTCAATGTGCTTTCGAATGACATCGACGTCTGGGTTGAAATTCTTGAGATGTTCTTGAGGTCCGACAGAAGCGAGGGAGACCAGGTCTGTTTTGAGGCCTGCTTGTTCAAGCTGGCTGACCACCAGCTGGTAGCAGTCCGGCTTATGCCAAGCTCCCGGAACTAGGACGATTGTGGTTGAACTCGACATTGCGGCTTGTTTTTGGGTTGTGAGAGCTCAAACAGATGCGACGTCCTGGTGACGTTGGAATGATTCAAGAGACAGCTTGCAAATGGCCTGTCTTCCGCTTCGCGCCTTGGAGGCTTTTGTATTGGTTCTTATCTGCTAACGGCTCGGAACCAAGCTATCGGCTAGTCGGTTCCAGAACTGCTACGCTGTGCTAGCCACTGGCGGCCACTTTCGTCTTTCATCAACTCAGGCATACCCGGCAGCCAGTGCTACTCCGTGTCGCGTATGTGAAAGCTTGCTACTGCGGATGGTATGTCCCCTTCATCCTCGAACAGCACTTACTAAGAGATCGCAAACGTGAAATTGTTTGGTCCATGAAGAACAGAACGACCGTGTCGCTATAATCTTTCCAAAACTACCCCGCGATCCTCCTTCCGTAGCTGTGATTAGCTGTGAAACTCTTTCATCATCAACAACAAGTCGTTTGCACGACTGTGATCTGCGTCTTCACGGCATGCAGGGAACGAAGCTTCCTACGAACGCGGAGAAAGTTGTGGAGTATGCCGGGGCTGGGTTGCACAAAATCTGCCGACAGATCGGACATCAACGCCAAGAAGTTGCTGCATGGGTGTGATCTCGGGATCTCGGGACCACAACGCCTTGGCTACCGACATCGTCACTTGTCGTTCTATCTCGTCGATCTGTTCTTGTAGTGTGGTTCAGATTCTACGATCAGTAGTGACCCTTCAAGATATCTGCCGATGTGTGGAGGTCCAAGTCGGCAGCTATGTCGCTCATCTTGTGAGCGGTCGCTTATGGAGGGAGTGGCCACCTTGGTTGCTGTATGGTTTGTGCAGACTACCAGTCGTTGGCATGAGCAAGTTGCCAGGCGTTTGACCAAGGCCATCTGCTTGTCCAGTTCGCCGCGAGCTCCTTTCAGGACACAAAGAGCAGCTTGCCGAGGACTCCCATACTGAATCACTGCTGGAGTGGGGTCTGGCAATGGACCGTGAGGCATGGATATTATCGGAACACGGGTTCCAGCGGTAAGAGAAGCAAGTGATCGATGGCGTGACAGAACTTCACGTACTCCAGCCATACTTGCTCCCTCCCTCGCCTCGTGCTCGCTTTCCATCCGCCCATTTGTCCTGCAACGCCTCCTGTTGCGTTTGAGCATTATTGACCAATTGCTGCAGACTATGCTTTCCTGGCGCAACAGCCTTGACGGCGCGATGCTCGACGACTTCGCCTGCTAGGCGCGCTCTCTCGTTCTCGGCATATTGTGTATCTAGGTCGAAGTGCTGGACATTCACATCGCCGCCCTTCCGCCCAAACAAATGTCGTCGCTGCGCAGCTGTGAGATTCATGTTTGCTGCTACTGCTTCGAGCGAATTTGGATTGGAAGTAGCGGCGATTTGTGAGGGTTGGATGAGCGGAGGTGCCTGTTGGGAATCCGGTGCTCGCTCGAGCGTGATGGGTTCATAGTCTCCTGTGCTGGTGGGTTCGTGCGAGTCGTTCCCCTGCGCAACGGAGAAGAGTGACTTCTTGACCTTGGACTTCGGTGGCTCCTGATCCGTTGCACTCCTCGATACATCTATCTCGGCAGTACTCGATGTGGACTTTGTGACATCCGGCGCAGGTATCTTAGGCAGTGGCTTCTTCTTCTTCGTCTTGTTGGACACACTCAACGGAAGGAACCTTGTCGGCTTGCCCACCATCTTCGGTTCTGGCGGCGGCTCATCTCTGCTCTCTGGCTTCGACTCTCCCACGTCGTTCAGATCGGGCGTATTGTACGTGCCGTCGTCGCCCGTTCGCTGTGGGAGTGGATTGCGACTGAATGCCGCTTCACTGCTCGTCTTCAAGTTGACGCCCTTCTTCAATGTGGTCGTTGGCGCCCGTTTCGGTGCAGGCAGAAGGGCGTTAAATCCACCGGAAGCTCCGCCGGTTCGCGCTCTCTTTGCTGGCGGCCCATCTGCGTCTGCGTGGCCCTGCTGTCCGGGCTCGGGCTGCAGACTCGGCAGACTGACCTGCAGCTTTCCTCTTTGCAGTAGCGCTGCGGGTTTCGCTGCTGCCGGTGCCACTTTCGATGCCGCAGCGGGTTGCGTGGCTCCATCGCTATCGCCGTCCCCGTCGCTGTCACTGTCCGAGTACTCGACCAGGCCCATGCCGCAGGTTTTATTGTTGTTGTTGTTGTTGTAGAATAATCCAAAGTGAAAGTTGCAGGTGATCGGCACGTCGAGCTTTCACTGACTCGCGCCCAATTCTTGACCGCGTCATCCGCGTTGCGGGCAGACACCAGGACATACACGAACATGTCGCTGTAAATCACTCACCACCACCGGACGACCGATACGACGCGCCAGCTGGTCTGGCCATGACGATGCACACGAGACCATGTCGCTCCTCATGAACGAAGACTTCTCCATCTACCAGCTGCGGCTCGGCTACCTGCACCAGATCCACGACGGCGTAGGCGAGCGGCTGATCACCCTAAACGCCGCCGTGCTGAATAATCCCGCCTTCCGCTCCGCAGGATGGATTCCTGATGCGGCGGCGATCAAGCGATGCTACAGTCCGCCCATTCCCACGGGCACATCGGCCGAGATCAGCAGCGAGTACTTCCAGCGACCACGGCGGCCCACGAGACGCCCCGGCGAGAGCGAGGATGGTGGCGAGGGGAGAGGCATGGTCACGGGACAGGCGGGCAGCGAAGAAACCATTGGCGCGGCGGGCGTGCACGATCACCGGAAGCGCGAGAAGAGGCGGCGGCGGGAGGCTCTGGAGGACGATGACAGCTCCGACTTGAGTGACGACAGCGACGACGATGACAAGGGACCCGCGCAGAGCATCAAGTTCTCGAAGATGCCCATCCGTCACCGAGCAAAGTCGTCCCCTCCGACGCAGGCATCCACACTGAAGGCGGGCTTCGAAGGTGATGGTCCCGAACTGCTTGTTACAAGTCCATCCAGGCCTCCAGAGCCGGTCTTCAACAGGCTCCGCAGTGGCAGCATGGGTCAAGTCGAGGCCGTGAAGCAACGTGCGCGAAGAGACACGGCGACCAGCTCGGAATTGTCCAGCGAGAACGACGTGGGAGGCGCTCCCAAAAAGTTCAAGAGGAAATTACCCAGCAGACCGGGCAAGGGCCCGAGTGTGCTGGCATTGGAAGACGACATCGAGGAAGAAGATCTAGATGTGAATTCGGACCTAGATGACGACGATGACATTGATGTTGGCGAGGCCTCGGATCTGAGCGACGAGTTCGAGGGCACAGCAGAGTCACCTTCCATGCTCGGCTTTCCCAAGGCGAGCGACGACATGTCTAGATCGCCGCTTAAGCCACCTGCGGACATGATGCCTGCAGTCAGTGCGAGCAATTCGTCTCCCCGAAAGTTCAAAGATCCTCTTCCCCGACTGCCGAAGCTGCCGTCGGGCCAGAGGCCGCTCAGCATGTTGCCCCAGCCAGTGTCGATGATCAGCCTGGCATTGAAGGGTAGTGCTACTGGGTCTGCAGACAAGCCATTCCAGAGATTTGCCGACCTTTCTGGCAAAGGCGAGGCCAGCCCATTGTGGATCAAGATCTACGCGCCATTCTCGGACCAGCCGGCGAAGCCTGTCGAAGTTCCTTTGCGTCGGACCAAGGATGATCGCCCTATCACGGTGGCAGAGCTGATTGGGTTATCTTTATGGAGGTATACAGAAGAATCTTGCAAGCCAGAACTGAAGCCAGACGAGTGTAACATCAACTGGTGGACGCTGCGCATCGTGGACGACGATGAGATTGATTTAGATTTCCCAGCGCTTGGTCGAACACGGCCTGCTATAGACTTCACCTCCAACAACAACAGACCTCCGAACCGCAGGGCACGTGACAAGCCTTGGGATGAGTTCGGCCTTGTGAAAGCTACGAAAGAACAGTATGCGGAAAACGAAGCACTAACACCTCAGATCGGAGACATGGTGCCTCCTCCCCTGTCTACACCGAGGCTGGAAGCGCACCCATCTTTCCAGGACTCTGTGTCGGCACGGCCTACTGCTCAGCGGACGACGACGGAGACGTCATTGACGCTCAGGCAGGTGCCATCCTTCAATCCTCGCCCAAATCCTATCACTGGACCATCTTTCGGCCCGAATGCGCTCAAGAAGGAGGTCTCTGCGCAGCCGGCAGATATGCCACAACGTGAGGCGCGTCAAGGCGCCGCGAAGACTGGCGCGCCTCGGACTGTGACCATTACTCACATGAATCCAGCCACAATGGCTTCGCGTGTCGACAAGTATGAAACCACAACAGACAGCTACATCGCAGAAGTTTTTGAGCAGGCGTGCTCACGACTGGGACTGGAGAAAGCCCTGTACAATCTCAAAGTCCACGGCACACAGACAGTTGCTCCGCCAGATCGGACCGTGGAAGCGCTCAATGAGCGACTACATTTGGACCTCGTTCCTCGCCGCTTCGCTGGTCCGGACGGCATCCTCGCCGGTCTTTCTGGATCTCCAGGAAGCACGTCTCCCAATGCGCCTCTCGAATTGACACCGGCAAACGCAACGCCGGGGCACACTCACAAGAGAAAGGGCAAATTCACGCTTCATCCTCTCGCAGCTCAACAAAAGTCCGAGCTCAACCACGCCACTTCCATATTGAATTTGCAAACAGAGGGCAAACGGTACAATGTTCTACGCAAGCAACCTCTGTCCTTCGCTGCTACACATCCTAGAACTTTGATCATTACTCCGGAGTACATGACCATCATGCCTGCGGCACCAGACAGTCTGGCTGCACCAACAGGCAAGGTGACCAATGTCCCCATGACGAGCGTTATTGGCGCCAAAGTCAGCAGGAAGCACCCGAAAATGGTCCGAATTTTGGTCTATCGAGAACGGGAGACGAAGAGATATGACTTCGAGGCGGCAAACCACCACGAAGCCGAAGAAATCGTAACAGATGTCAGGAGAGGAATGGAAGTCTTTGGGCAGGGGGCTTTCGAGGATTAGGAGTTGAAGAAGCCACGCTGGCATTCCATACGTGCTCATGTGCCAGCGACGGACCACGACTTGAAGAAAAGACACCCCTGGAGAAGAGGTCTGTCGATAGACGGGGTCGAGTGGGAGGCAGAAGGCAAACAGTCAGCCAATGAACTATTGGGAGCTCATGCACCCAGGTCATGTTCGCCACCATCGGAGCAGGCACTGAGGAAAACGCGTTCTTGGCGGAGGCATACCGTGGACGGGTTTGCTATCGGCGCTGGGAAAGGTTATGCCCGGACCTCACTTTATTCTTTGCTACTAACGATCGACGAGATATAGTTTTGACACGTGAAACCAGCAAGCATGGCTTTGTGTTACGGCTGACCGACTGCCGATACAAACATACAGCTCACAGCAGCCTTACATCTCAGGATTAACCACAGCTGACGTACCAACGGTCACGATCACACGGCATGACGTTTTACCTAGCAAGCGTGCGAGCCACGCACGAGACCAAAGTTGAATAGTATACATTGCGAAGCAAGCAGCACAGTTTTCCTCTATCAAAATCGCTACTGCCCACGTCCGTGAAGTCAAACCACCGAGCACAATCACCTCCAGCTACCATCGAACCCAACTACCTTCTGCAATATCTCTCAGCTGTCCTCTGCCTCAAAATCCAACACAATCTTGCACTTCACATCACGTTACCTATCATGACTCTGGCCTACCCTTCCGCAAGCTCGCCCCACTTCTGGTGGCACACAGCGACAATCTACGAACTCTACCCTTCGTCCTTCAAGGATTCGAATGGCGATGGCATCGGAGACATTCCAGGCATCATTTCCAAGATCCCATATCTTGCCTCTTTGGGGATTGATGCGGTCTGGCTCGCTGCGTGCTACAAGTCTGGGGGCGTCGACATGGGGTATGATGTTGTCGATTACAGGGACATTGATCCACAATACGGCACCGTGAACGATGTTGAGAGATTGATCGAGGAGTTAGGTAAGGCTGGGATCAGGCTGATTATGGATATGGCAGTCAATCACACGAGTGATCACCATCCTTGGTTCAAGGAGTCTAGACTTGCAGAAGAGAGTGATAAGAGGCGCTGGTATATTTGGCGTCAAGGCAAGACCTCTGTTCAAGCAGATGGAACGAAGCGGCAGACGCCGCCGAATAACTGGTCGTCAGTCTTTGGAGGTCCAGCTTGGACGTACGACGAAGCGACCGATGAATGGTATCTTCATATCTTCTCGAAGGAGCAGCCAGATCTGAATTGGGCACATCCGGGTGTCAGAGAGGCAATTTACGGAGACATGCGGTTCTGGCTTGAGAAAGGCGTCGCAGGCTTCAGGATGGATGTCATAAATCTGATATGCAAGCCTGAGAACCTGGAAGATCTCGACGCACCGATTATGGACACCCAAATCGTCGAGCAGCCCGCTTTTGAGCTCATTTGCAACGGATCAAGGATTCACGAGTATCTGCAAGAAATGCGAAGAGTGGTTCTGGACCCCTTCTCCAGCGAGCCAGGGCAAGAACGTATGATGGTTGGCGAAGTCATCTGCACATCGGACCCCGGCGTGATACGGCAGTACACTGAACCTCATCGAAAGGAACTTGACATGGCATACCAATACGAACTTTTCGAATGGCTGCATTGCGGTCCCAGGGGCAAGTTCTCTGCCTGGAACCCTCCAATTGCACGTGCAAAGGCGATGGCAGAGTTCAAGAACATCATAACTCACTGGCAGACATCCCTGTCATATTCAAATGGAGGCTGGGGGACTATATGGCTGGAAAGCCACGACACCGCACGAAGTGTGTCCAGGCTTCTTGACGTTACTGCGTCTGATCGGCCTCCACTGGAGCAAGCGGCACTCCGCTGGAAAGTCGCCAAGCTCCTCGCCCTCCTGCAAACCACGCTCGGCGGTACACTTTTCGTCTACCAAGGCCAAGAACTCGGCCTCACGAATCTCTCCGCTGCGATTCCTGTTTCTGAATATGTCGACGTCGAGTCGAAATCAGCCTGGCAGACGAAATACAACACTCGCATGGCCGCCCTCGAGACATACCAGTCCAAAGCAAAGGCGAGGGAGATCATCGACATGTCTGATTTCGAGGACCAGATGCGCCTCAAAGCGCGAGATCACGCGAGGATGCCAATCCCTTGGACAAATTCCCCTGCTTCTCACTCTGGATTTTTGGAGGTCAAGTCTACAGACGCGGTGGTGAGAATTGGTGCCGTCAAGACGTGGAGTCCGATGAACACCGACACGAAAGGCTGTAACATCTTCGACCAGGACCAGATGCCCAATTCAGCGTTGATATTTTGGCGAAAATGTCTCGCATTCCGAAACGTCAGAATGGAGACGCTAGCGTTTGGCTCCTTCTCCGCGGCTGCCGTGGGCAAAAGGAACGAGGAATGGAAAGTGTTTGCGTATTGGCGCCGCCGCGTTGCGGCCATGGGGCAAAGTTTTGCTGAAGAGGATAAAGATTTGCTTGTGGTGATGAATTTGACGGCGGAGGAGGGCGTGCATGTTGTGTTGCCGAAGATTCCTGGCGTGGAGAAACATGATGGGCGGTTGGCGATGTATGAGTGGGTTGCTGGGACGGCAGAGGAAGGGAAATTGGCGAGGGGAAGGGTGGTGAGGAATGGAGGGAGGGTGGTGTTGGGGGCGTATGAAGGCGCTGTGCTTACTTGTTAGTGTAGGAGGTATGTGTCTAGATACTGTATGTACTGATAAAGGTCCCTGTCGCTGCCGATTGGCACCGAGTATGCCGACCGAAGGTTTTTGAAGTTCACGTGACGTACTTCCACATGCGGCCTACTTGGCG